>WHVC01000080.1:0-147175 GCA_015178925.1 Russula emetica | reverse complement strand
TGGATCTTCGACTTTTCTGCACGGACACAACACCGGTGAAGAGACGTTGGCTATTTGGCCTCCCTTGCCCATCATCATAAAGCAATATAACCCATCAGCACAGATGGATAACATCATTCTAGCACTTGAGCATAACGACCGTGTATGTCAAATTGACCTCTGGGTCACTAATTCGCAATTGGAAGAAGTCTTGGCAGCGATGCAGCAACCATTCCCGGCGCTAACGGAGTTGAGGATCTCGTGGGCATATGGGCAGAAAGATGAAACGCGCCCAGTCGTTCCGGAATCGTTTTTGGGTGGATCTGCACCACGTCTACAACATCTCGAGTTGCATGGTGTTCGATTTCCGGGATTACCCAAACTGGTTTTGTCTGCCACTGACCTTGTCAGTCTTTACATTTCGAACATTCCTCATTCCGGATACTTTTCACCCGAGGCGATCATCCGTTGCCTTTCCACGTTGAATAGGCTCGAGACACTTTCTCTAGAATCCAAATCCCCTCTATCTCGCCCTGTCCGGGAAAGCCGACGTCCGCATCCACTCACACGCTCGACCTTCCCTGCTCTCACTTCTTTTTGGTTTAAAGGGGTCAGTGAATACTTGGAAGACCTCGTGGCCCGGATCGATGCGCCTCTACTCGACAACTTTAGTATATGGTTCTTCCATCAACTCATATTCGACACTCCACAACTCGCCCAATTCGTCGCTCGCACACCAAACATCCAGCCACCCGTTGAAGCCCGCATTGACTTCTCTGAACGCTACGTCGAGGTTACCTCTTCACGGACACTTCCAGAAGGTTCACGTTGGCAATCAATTGGCAGACAGCCAGATTGGCAGCTTTCATGTCTGACACAGGTCTGTAGCTCGTCCTTCCCGAGGCTTTCATTCCCACGGTGGAACACCTCTACATCTGTGAGGGTTTGGGCAACCACGTTGGCAAGACGACATTGAGGACAGCCAATGGCTGGAACTCTTACATCCATTCACCGCTGTGAAATGTCTCTACCTATCCCAGGCATTCGCATCACGTATCGCTCCCGCCCTGCAAGAGCTCGCCGGGGAGTGTTACCCTCCCTTCAGAATCTTTTCTTGGAGGATCTCCACACATCAGGGCATGCCGATGAAGCCATCGGAAAGTTCGTTGCCGCGCGACGGCTCGCCGGTCACCCTATAGTTTTCTCTAACTGGGACAGATAACAAGACGAGTGATAGGAGGTTGATGATTGATTGTCTCTGCTTCATTTTCCAATTTCGTTTAGTCACATCTACTTACCACCCGCCATCGTCCTTAGCGTCCGTCGTTTGTGTCCTGAGACATCAGTCACGGTATTTATCTTAGCATCCCCATGATCAGACTTATTTGTACGATATCGTTATGTAGGATAGAGACCAATAGATTTCGAACTAGTCATTGACAACTACGCAACCCTCATATGTCGTATCTTGCATCCCGGCTGCTGCTCAGTGCCAACATGTTGGCCCATTCGGCATCGACGCACTTGCGTACTGGGATGGACGCGAATCACACCATGTCGCTATCCGAAACTCAGACTGCGGCTATGTGATTCCGGAATAATACAATACTTGGAAGTACTACAGGACAGGATGTTCACTGCAAAGCAACAGCGACCAACTCAAGAATTTCCTTGGCCGACTTCCCCCTGTTTTTATCGTCTTTGGCGATTGGTTGCCACGTCTCACCATGACGTGGTTCCGCCGCCTGACATCGCACTATCACATCCTCCTGTTGTGCCGCCGTCTCATGTTTGCGCTCGAATTTGAGCCACCAGCCCCACGCATCACCCAAGTCCGGTCCCGCACTCACAGCGCGCTCGAACCACTCCCGTGCCTCCTCGATCCTCCGGTCTGCCCAATACAGCCGGGCGACCAAATTGCCATCGACCAGAGCATGTCGGATGTTGGGCATTCTTGCAGCGCGCAAGCAACGCCTTCCCCTGAGCGGGTGTGCCTGAACGCTCCTCGACCCGCCCAGAGGACGTCACTCTTCGGGTTGACTAGACGCGCCTTCTCGAGAATGCCCTTGCACGAATACTCTTCCCGTCCGCCTCTTCTAGTCTGCTAGCGAGCACCCGTAGGGTGACATTCTTCTGGACGGCCTTGATTCCAGCAACATAGGCGGTGCGTGCTGCTGAGTAGTTGTTAGCGGCTTGGTGAATCTGCCTTTAGACCATGTACAGTTTAGCAAACTTGGGATATTTCGAAAATGTGGTGGTGACTATTTTGAGAGCGAGTTCAGATTGGCCTTGCTGTCGTTCGAATACGGCCGACTTCAGCCAGATCTAGGGAAAGGTAAACAACAAAATGAGTCCCAGTATTCGCCGAGAGAAGAAGAAAGGTTGTAATCACCCTCTCGGTGTCTGCGACTGTCCGCGCACGCACCAACAGTTCCCGTGCCAGCCAATTCTCCATTTTCTGCCTCGAGCTTGACAGCCGCCAGCCAGATCTGTTCGCTCTCCGAATTCCTCACGAATGCGCGTTCGAGCACCTCACGCGCCGCACGTACGTCCCCACCCAACCACTTCCCCTTGGCCCACATAAGCCATTGTACTTCCGCCTGGGGGCAGCACTCGACGGCACGCGCAAGCAGGTTTGTCGAGGCTCTCGTGAGTGCCGTGTGCCTTCTCCAGGTCAGCCGCGCGGCGCCAAAAGTCGGGGCGGTCGGGGAATACGCGTAGAGCGAATGCGAGCACCGCGCCCGCAGTACCAACGCGTCCGCTGCCTCTGCGTCACCAAGTCATGTCGTAGAACGGTCTTCCTCCTTCACGTTCATCGCAAGGGTTGCGGATACAATCGCTTCGCATGTACGCGGCGTACCCTCCGCCTCACATCGCTCAGCTTCCGTGAGCCATTTCTCGCGAGTGAGCAATATACCATGCGCACGTGATGTCCGCACAGCTGTTGCAAGCGTCTTATCGACGCGTTCGAGTTCCTCCGTCGCTTCTAATACGAGAGTTCGGCCGCATACGCCTCTTGTTCAATCAACCGCACTGCGGCAATCCAATATTTTGAGATGTCGGCACCGCTTTGCGCGCCTTGTTGAGCACCCTTTTCGCCTTTTCGGGTGTCTCAAGGCGGACAAGGGCGAGCCAAAGCTCAACAGAGAGAGGGATTACTTCAACAGCCCTGGAGAGAAGAGTGCGTGCATCCGCGGGGGATGTTTCTAGATTGACGGTTTCTTTCCAGAGGCGTACCGAGTTTGGAGTGTGTTCGAGAGCTAGGTCACAAATGAGCCTGTAAAAGATGGTAGAAATGGAGAAGTCGTACCTCGTCGTAATACACGCTTCTTTGCATTCACGTCATGCTCAAGGTCAGCAGCCGCCAGCCAAATCTTCACGCTTTGTCCGTCGTGCTGCGCAGCATTGCCAAGAACGATTTTGGCGTCGTCGTTTTGCTGGGTGATGATCTTAGCTAGACAGGATGTCAAGTCCGCATACATGTAATCTTGCGGCTCTTCGCCGGGCACTGCTCGCAGCCCTGTTTGATAAGTTTACGCGCAGCAACCGTACGCCCCGCATGCTCTTCCAATGCAGCTGCTGCGATCCAACCGGGGGCGTGTTTCGGATTGGAATTGATGAGCGAATCGAATAGCATACGCGCGCGTTTAATGCCGCCAATCTCTGCCTCGGTCTTAATGACTTGACTATCCAATGAAGAAAGGTACCCTTTTGGATCGATGGATGTGGCAGAACCAGATCTGAAGTACAGTCAAGCCCAGACAAGAGAAGAGACAGAAACAGGCATCCGTACCTGATCGAGTTTGAGGAAGAGGCTCGGCAATTAGCCAATCTCAACAAAGTTCGTTAAAGTGCCAGAATCGGCCGGAGTATCGAATTGGCCATGTTCCTGTACATCATGAGTCGACAGAAGTTCACGATGCCAAGTCAGGCGCACTCTTATGGATGGTGAGGCTGGTGTGATTCTTAGGGTGAGAGAAGAAGCGGAGTGGGGGAGAGAAGGATCTCTGGACCCCCGGGACTACTTGGTCCCTTATGCGTGCACGTGCAGCGAAGATTACATGACTAGCTAGCGGATGCACCTGACCAATCCGTGGGAGTTACGTGCCGGATTGGGCTATTCCCAAAACGCACCTTCGAATACACCCTTCCCCCTGTCTCCTACAATAATGCTCTCTGGCACAGCAAACGAGCGCTCCTCCCTCCGTCGTTTTCTCCGCGTCGGAAGGTAACTGCGATGGAATGGTTACAAATTCGGAGAAAGAAGGCCCGAAACGTGTGAAGGAATAGAATTTTCTTGTTCGTGATGCCAGAGGGGTTCTAAAGTCCCAGCCTGCTCTCTGGAATAAGGTTATTGGTGTCGGGTATGCTCTCCCACTCGGCGTCTGTAACAACTGTCAACTGCAAGCCCTCGTTTCCCAATTAGCGAATTGTTGCTGAAGCGCTGAAGTTTCGGCCGCTCTGCGCGGTGCCTTTCCCTTGCTTCGCGGGCCGCGGCGGCCACGCCGGCGCGAGTCCATTGTTTGGTCGACGTGTTTAGGCCATGTATGTCGAATTGACCTCTTTGGACGTCCAAAATTCGCAACTGGAAAAAGTCTTGGCGATACAGCGACCATTCCCGGCGCTAAGCGCTAACCCATTTGGCGATTTGGTTGGAAGATGAACCGCGCCCGGTCGTTTCCGAATCGTTCGTTCTTGTGTGGATCTGCATCACGTCTGCGACATCTCGACTTTTATTGCGTTCCACTTCCGCGAACTTACGTTTGTCTGCCACTCACCTTGTCCATTTCGTCTTTGGAATACTCCTCATTCACTTCTCACCGGAGACGATGGTTCGTTGCCTCTCCACGTTGATGAGGCTCGAAAGACTTTCGCTAGGATTCGAATCCCCTCCACCTTGCCCAGTCCGGGGAAGCCGACACGACGTCTTCCCCCACCCACACGTTCTCCCCTTCCCGTTCTCAGGAATCTCAGGTTTATAGGCGTCAGTGAATACGTAAAGGATCTCGTGGCCTGGATTGATGCCCTCTACTGGATGGTCTGTCTATAACATTTTTCCATCATCTCATACTCGACACCCCATAACTCGCCCAGTTTATCGGTCGCACACCAAAACTCCAAACACTTGATGAAGCACGGGTGGTCTTTTCCGATCGCCTCGTTGAGATCATGTCTCCACAGACACTTTCCAGAAGTTTCCCATTGGGAATCAGTTGCAGACAGTCAGATTGGCAGTTATCGTCCCTGGCACAGGTGTGCAGCTCGTCCTTCCCTATTCACACGGTGGAACGCCTCTAAATCTGCGAGAAGGAATATGACCGACCGCGTTGGCAAGTCGACATCAAGAATAGCCAACTGCGTCGGAGCATGCTGATACACGACTTGCGACGCGGGCAAAAATCCGTCAAGTTGTTCGTTGAAAACAGAACAAGTGATACGAGGTCGATGATTGATTCAACTTGTGTCTGCTCCCCGTCATCAGCGTCATTGGCCATCGATCATCGGCCGTAGAAGTTCCTCCCGGCATCAAAGCTCATTTTTATTCCTCGCACAATTTCCACCTCGGATAGTACCACTTCGCTATTGTCCTCAGCGTCCATCGTTTGGACCTGAGACATCAGTCACAGTATTTTTCTTAGCATCACTAGGATCAGACTTACTGTATTTGTACGATATCATTGTGTAGGATGGAGATCAATGGATTTCGAACTAGTCATTAACGACCACGCAACCCTCAGCTTCACGGTTCATGACGTATCTTGCATTCCGCAACACGACGTTGGCTCATTCGGTATGGACGCACTTGCGTGCTGGGATGGACGCGAATTACACCGTGTCGCTATCCGAAACTCAGACCGGGGTTGTGTGATTCCGGAACAATACATGCACAGAAGTACTACAGGACGGGATGTTCACTGCAATGCAGGCTATGCAGCGGCCGTGGCAACACAAGACTCCTTGATAGACCTTACGGGTCGTTATCATCCTTGGCGATTGGTTTCCACGTCTCATCGTGACATCGTTCCGCCGCCTGATATCACATTACAACATCCATCCTCTTGTATACTGGTCGTTGTCCCAAGTTGCCGCTCAAATACGAATCACTAGTAACCCCACGCACCGAGCCCGCACTCGAACCACAGCCAGCGGCGTGCCCTCTTGATCTTCCGCTCAACCCAGAACAGGCGAGCAATGGAAAAATGACAAGTGGGTCATTGGCACATTTGTTGAACGCGTTCACAATACGCGCCTTGCATTGTGTCCGAACCTAGCCATCGAGGCTTAAGCGCAGCAAGCCACGCCGGTCACGTGTAGTAGCACACTAGTAGCACGCACTGACGTCCCTCGATCGGCCTGGACCACCCAGCTGCTGAGAACGCTCTAGTACTAGCACTAATGCCCTTGCACAAGCCCCCCATCCGCCTCTCCGCCTCCTCTAGTTTGCTAGCAAGTACCACAAGGTGACATCCTTCCGGATAAATTTGAGCCCAGCAGCACTGGTAGCGCGTGCCGCAGAGAGCGTGTTGGCGGCGCATCACAAGCTCATGGAAGGAACGTGTGGTGACATGTGGAGGGCTGTGTATTAGGGTTGTACGCCGTATAAAGAGTAGCGGTGAGTGAATCCAAGCAATCTCTTCGCCCCTTTCCTCCCCACACTGAAACCTCGTCAATGAACTCATCACGGTATGTCAAAGGAAATTCACTCACCGGAATACCGAAATAACTAAGCAAGTCTCGATAGCCTTGCCCAGGAGCAACTCCATGATCCACTCTCCATGATATACCCCGCCATCGGTCCGCCATCATCCCCCTCTCGCCCTGGACCATTCGTCCAGATAGATTGCCATTTGGAAGGCTCGTCAACGGAAAAGTGTGCACATCGTGAGACTCTAAAGTGGTCTACTATTGCAGGATGGAGTATGTTCCATATATTTTTTGCATATCACCCTGCAACTGTTGCTGATTGATGCGATGTAGGCTGGGTGACAATCGACATGCTCCCCGACGTTGCCCTCTTAGAAATATTCGACTGCTATGTGAATCAGGCTCGAGAAGAAGAAGAAGACGACCCGTTCAAAATAGAGGCATGGCATACGCTGGTGCACGTGTGTCGAAAATGGCGGACCACTGTTCTTGGGTCACCACGTCGCCTGGATCTTCGACTTTTCTGCACGGACAAAACACCGGTGAAGGAGACGTTGGCTATTTGGCCTCCCTTGCCCATCGTCATAGGGCAGTATAGCCACCCAGCACAGATGGATAACATCATTGTAGCACTTGAGCAGAACGACCGTGTATGTCAAATTGACCTCTGGGGAGTTACAAATTCGCAATTGGAAGAAGTCTTGGCAGCGATGCAGCACCCATTCCCGGCGCTAACGGAGCTGGGGATCATCTGGACGAATTGCAATTGGCGGAAAGATGGACAGCTGGAAGATGAAGCGCGCCCAGTCGTTCCCGAATCGTTCTTGGGTGGATCCGCACCACGTCTACAACTTCTCAACTTGAGAGGCGTTCCATTTCCGGGACTACCCAAACTGCTTTTGACTGCCACTGACCTTGTCAGTCTTCGCATTCGGGAAATTCCTCATTCCGGATATTTTTCACCCGAGGCGATGGTCCGTTGCCTTTCCACGTTGACGAGGCTCGAGTCACTTTGGCTGGAATTCAAATCCCCTCTATCTCGTCCTATCCGGGGAAGCCGACGTCCGCCTCCGCCCACACGCTCGGCCCTCCCTGCTCTCACTTATTTTCGCTTTGAAGGGGTCAGTGAATACTTGGAGGACCTCGTGGCCTGGATCGATGCGCCTCTACTCGACAACTTGGATATAATGTTCTTCCATCAACTCATATTCGACACTCCACAACTCGCCCGATTCGTCGCTTGCACACCAAACATCCAGCCACCCGTTGAAGTCTGTATTTCCTTCTCCGATTACGGCGTTGTGGTTACCTCTCCCAGAAAGTTCAAGTTGCGAATCAGATGCAGACAGTTAGATTGGCAGCTGTCGTCCCTGGCACAGGTCTGTAGCTCGTCCTTCCCCGAGGCTTTCATTCCCACGGTGGAACACCTCAACATCTGTGAGCGTTTTTTGCAACCACGTTGGCAAGACGACATTGAGGACAGCCAATGGCCGGAATTCTTACATACATTCTCCGCTGTGAAATATCTCTACCTAACCCAGAAATTCGCATCACGTATCGCTCCCGCCCTGCAAGAGCTCGCCGGGGAAGTGTTACCCTCCCTTCAGAATCTTTTCTTGGACGATCCCCACCCATCATGGCCTGTCGAGGGAGCCATCAGAAAGTTCGCTGCCGCGCGACAGCTCGCCGGTCACCCAATAGCTGTCTCTCTCTGGAACGGAAAATATGTCGAGTGGTAGGAGGTTGATGATTGATTGTCTCTACCTCATCTCCCCATTACGCTTACTAGTCACATCTACTTACCACCCGCTATCGTCCTTAGCGTCCGTCGTTTGTGTCCTGAGACATCAGTCACAGTATTTCTCCTAGCATCACCATGATCAGACTTATTTGTACGATATCGTTATGTAGGATAGAGACCAATAGATTTCGAGCTAGTCATTGACAACTACGCAACCCTCATATGTCGTATCTTGCATCCCGGCTGCTGCTCGGTGCCAACATGTTGGTCCATTCGGCATCGACGCACTTGCGTGCTGGGATGGACGCGAATCACACCGTGTTGCTATCCGAAACTCAGACTGCGGCTATGTGATTCCGGAATAATACAATACTTGGAAATACTACAGGACAGGATGTTCACTGCAAAGCAGCAGCGACCAACTCAAGAACTTCCTTGGCCGACTTTCCCCCGTTTTTATCGTCCTTGGCGATTGGTTGCCATGTCTCACCGTAACGTGGTTCCGCCGCCTGACATCGCGCCGTCCCATGCCAGTGTTGGCGCTTGAATTTGAGCCACCAACCTCACGCATCACCCAAGTCCGGGCCCGCACTTATAGCGCGCTCGAACCACTCGCGCGCCTTCTCGATCCTCCGGTCTGCCCAATACAGCCGGGCAACGGTACAAATCACGAGCGGGCCAGCCTCACATCCTCACATTTCCTGAGCGAGTCCACGCGTCCACACTGTGCGTCTTGTGTTGGGGCCGGGCCTCTGACAAGATTTCCATCGACCAGAGTATGCCGGATGTTGGGCATTCTTGCAGCGCCCGCGCAAGCAATGCCTTCCCCTGAGCGGGCGCGCCTGAACGCTCCTCGACCCTGACTGCCTCCGCCCGGAGGACGTCACTCTTCGGGTTGACTAGACAGGCTTTTTCGAGCAATGCCCTTGCACGAATACTCTTCCCGTCCGCCTCTTCTAGTCTGCTAGCGAACACCCGTAACATCCTTCGGGACAACCTTGATTCTATCAGCATAGGCGGGGCGTGCTGTGGAGTAATTGTTGGCGGCTTGGTGAATCTGCCCTTGGACCATGTACAGTTTGGCAAACTTTGGATATTTCGATAATGCGGTGGTGACCGTTTTGAGAGCGAGTTCAGACTGCCCTTGCTGTCGTTCGAATACGGCCGACTTTAACCTGATCTAGGAAAAAGGTAAACAACAAAATGAGTCCCAGTATTCGCCGAGAGAAGAAGAAAGGTTGTAATCACCCTTTCGGTGTCTGCGACTGTCCGCGCACGCACCAACAGCTCCCATGCCACAGCCAATTCTCCATTTTCCGCCTCGAGCTTGATGACCGCAAGCCAGATCTGTTCGTTCTCCGAATTCCTCACGAATGCGCGTTCGAGAACCTCATGCGCCGCACGTACGTCCCCACCGAGCCACTTCTCCTTGGCCCACATAAGCCATAGTACTGTACTTCCGCCTGAGGGCAGCACTCGACGGCACGCCCAAGCAGTTTGTCGAGGCTCTCATGAGTGCCGTGTGCCTTCTCTAGGTCAGCCGCGCGGCGCCAAAGGTCGCGGCAGTCGGGGAATACGCGCAGAGTGAATGCGAGCACCGCGCGTGCAGTACCAACGCATCCGCGGGCCTCCGCTGCCTCTGTGTCACCAAGCCATGTCGTAAAACGATCTTCCTCGTCCACGTCCATCGCAACGGTTGCAGATTCAATCGCTTCGCACGTAACGTGGCGCACCCTCCGCCTCACATCGCTCAGCCTCCTTGAGTCATTGCTCGCGAGTGAGCAATACACCATGCGCACGTAATGTCCGCACAGCTGTTGCAAGCGTCTTATCGACGCGTTCGATACGCTTCTCCTCCGAGAGTTCGGCCGCATACGCCTCTTGTTCGATCAACCGCCCTGCGGCGATCCAAATATCGTGAGATGTCGGCACCGCTTTGCGCGCCTTGTTGAGCACCCCTTTCGCCTTTTCCGGGCGTCTCAAGGCGGGCAAGGGCGAACCAAAGCTCAACGGAGAGTGGGATTACTTCAACAGCCCTGGAGAGAAGAATGCGTGCATCCGCGGGGGATGTTTCTAGATTGATGGTTTCTTTCCAGAGGCGCACCGAGCTTGGAATGTGTCACAGAGCTAGGTCACAAATGAGCCTGTAAAAGATGGTAGAAATGGAGAAGTCGTAACTTACCTCGTCGTAATACACGCTTCTTTGCTTTCCACGTCATGCTCAAGGTCAGCGCCGCGTGTTGCAGAGGTCGTGTTAGTGGCGCATCACAAGCTCAAGAAACGTGTGAAGTCATGTGGAGGGCTGTGTATTAGGATTGTGTCATGTGGAAGGCTGTGTATTAGGATTGTACGCCATCTAAAGAATAGCGGTGAGTGAATCCAAGCAATCTCTTCGCCCTTTTCCTCCCCACATCTGAAACCTCGTCAATGAGCTCATCACGGTATGTCAACGGAAATTCACTCACCGGAAAACCGAAATAACTAAGGAAGTCTCGATAGCCTTGCCCAGGAGCAACTCCATGATCCACTCTCCATGATATACCCCGCCATCGGTCCGCCATCATTCCCATCTCGCCCTGGGTCATTCGTTCAGATAGATTGCTGTTTGGAAGTCTCGTTGACGGAAACGTTAGCACGTGGTGAGACTAGGAAGTGGTCCACTGATGCAGGACGACGTATGTTCCATATATCTTTTGCATGTCACTGATGCTGATTGGTGCGATGTAGACCGGTTGACAATCGACATACTCCCCGATGTTGCCCTCTTAGAAATATTTGATTGCTATGTGAATCAAGCTCGAGAAGAAGAAGAAGAAGAAGAAGACCCGTTCAAAATACAGGCATGGCATACGCTGGTGCACGTGTGTCGAAAATGGCGGATCATTGCTCTTGGGTCACCACTTCGCCTGGATCTTCGACTTTTCTGCACTGACACAACACCGGTGAAGGAGACGTTGGCTGTTTGGCCTCCCTTGCCCATCGTCATAGGGCGATATGACGAATCAACACAAATGGATAACATCATTGTAGCACTTGAGCATAACGACCGTGTATGTCAAATTGACCTCTCGGTCACTAATTCGCAAATGGAAGAAGTCTTGGCAGCGATGCAGCAACCATTCCCGGCGCTAACGAAGTTGAGGATCTCGTGGGCATATTGGCAGAAAGATGAAACGCGCCCAGTCGTTCCGGAATCGTTATTGGGTGGATCTGCACCACGTCTACAACATCTCGAGTTGCATGGTGTTCGATTTCCGGGATTACCCAAACTGGTTTTGTCTGCCACTGACCTTGTCAGTCTTTCCATTTCGAACTTTCCTCATTCGGGATACTTCTCACCCGAGGCGATCGTCCGTTGCCTTTCCACGTTGACGAGGCTCGAGGAACTTGAGCTAGGATTCGAATTTCCTCGATCTCGCCCTGTCCGGGAAAGCCGACGTCCGCATCCGCTCACACGCTCGGCCCTCCCTGCTCTCACTTATTTTTGGTTTAAAGGGGTCAGTGAATACTTGGAAGACCTCGTGGCCCGGATCGATGCGCCTCTACTCGACAACTTTAGTATATGGTTCTTCCATCAACTCATATTCGACACTCCACAACTCGCCCAATTCGTCGCTCGCACACCAAACATCCAGCCACCCGTTGAAGCCCGCATTGACTTCTCTGAACGCTACGTCGAGGTTACCTCTTCACGGACACTTTCCAGAAGGTTCACGTTGGCAATCAATTGCAGACAGCCAGATTGGCAGCTTTCATGTCTGACACAGGTCTGTAGCTCGTCCTTCCCCGAGGCTTTCATTCCCACGGTGGAACACCTCTACATCTGTGAGGGTTTTGGGCAACCACGTTGGCAAGACGACATTGAGGACAGCCAATGGCTGGAACTCTTACATCCATTCACCGCTGTGAAATGTCTCTACCTATCCCAGGCATTCGCATCACGTATCGCTCCCGCCCTGCAAGAGCTCGCCGGGGAAGTGTTACCCTCCCTTCAGAATCTTTTCTTGGAGGATCTCCACACATCAGGGCATGCCGATTAGGGTTGCCGCAGTTCGGTTCAGAACCAAAGTTCGAACCTGAACTTTTCCGAACCTGACCGAAGTTCGGTCCGAGGTTCGATGGCTGTGCCGAACTGGACCACAAGTCCGGTTCAGCGTTCGAGAAAGGCAGAACCACCTTGAACCTGGTTCAAACCGAACTTTTAATTTCTTATACTCTCGTCCGATTTGGTGCTGGCAATCAAAATCGACACTGTCCACAACCTTAGCTCCGAGCCTAACAAGCCTACTAACAGCATCGCGCATAGCAAGTTTCTCACGCGCACTGAGCGGTCGCAGTATCACACATCGTGGCAAGTTGTTTTTCTATTCTCTTTTCTCTTTTGTTTCCTGTGACCTCGCACTCAACCACTAAGTGCTCATTTCTCAGCCACCACTGCTTCGTCTCAACCACCCACACAAGACAAGGGGCAAACGACGACTCGAGTATTGAAGCCCTGGAATGCACGCATATACAGCACGCACGCGCAGTGCGAGGCAGTAGTGTGCCTGGAGCACATGTGAAGTTGACAAGGCAGACGGGGCGGACGATATGGATGTAGATGTAGGCGATGTGTGGTGGTGATCACGATGCCACCTCTGCAACTCTGGGACCATAGTAGTAGCTGCAACAACAGTACTATCATCACTTCTTGCACTGTGCCAACTTGTCACAAGCCAGGTCTTGGCATGGGCCTGGGCAACTTTGGTGGTCTGCAGGGTGGCATTCGCAGATCGGCGCCATGTAACGGTCCAGGGTGCTCCAGTGGACACGAGTAATACACCCATTCCGGAAATTCTTGTCTCACATGTTTTGTGGCGGTTCGAAAATCATGAAAAAGTTGAAAATTCGAGAATACTAGAAATTACTCTACACAAGAGGAGTATGATAGCCGTGCCGGGGAAGGGCCCATTGATGGGTACAATGGTGATGGGCAATCCTGATGCCAACTGGATTATCGTCGTTGGAAGGTGAGTGGCATGAGTTGGAGACAAAGCGTGAGCGTGCGAAGAAACGGAGAAAGATTGAAGGAGGCGCAGTGCAGTGAGGTAGTGGGGGTTTCATTCATTCATGCATTGTATAGTATATACAAGCATCGTTACTTGCATTTCTCTAGGCTACCAATTACATGCTGATTTACAGTCTGCTAAGATTACATGTGAATGGCCGTCGAGCGTACAAGCCCATTCTCAGATTGACATCGGCCGCGACGTTGCCAATGTTGTATTGGATGTCCAACATGTCGAAAGAACGGGACACCAGGGAGATAGCACCTGGGCTAAGTGTTGTACAAGTGTTTCGACCTCGATTCGACATCAATGAACAAAAATAATTGTTTGCATGGCAATACTCACATGCGCAGCGGTCATTCTGATCTGCTGGTCCCATCGTTTGGTGAACAATGAACCAGTGTCTTCCGTATCCTGGTTTACATCCCCCAGTCCACCGGCCTTCCCTTGTGCGTCATTCTCTTCTCGTGCCGCTTCAAACCAGATTAATTTGTCAACTTGGTCGATGTGTTCCTTGGGGCGGCCTTGTTCGATCATCTTGCGCGCCATTGTCTCCGCGGCCCCAGGTGTGAGATCTAATAACGCACCAAGACCGCTAAAGGAAATGTTGTTGTATATCCGCGAGCTCGCAAGAACATTGTGCTCCATTACCGCTCGATCAAGGACGGTCGTTGGCCCTGTACGCGTGCTGGCGCCATCGACGAGATCACCATCTTCGAGCGTCGACGATAGCCTGTCGTTCGTGGAGAGCGCAATCTGAGCTAGTCGTCCGACCTCCTGCTGAGCCTGCCCCTGCCGAGTCTGTGTTTGTACTGCTAGAAGGCCAGGGTCCTGGAACATCGCTGTAAGTGTGGTATTGCAGTTTGACGGCTGCTGTCTCTGCGTGTGCTTCTGCTTCGAGGAATGGTCCTCTGGGCTCTGCGCGCTCGGGGAATGTGGTGGAGAGGAAGGAGGCGAGTGGGTGCGAGAAGAGGGTGTCTACTTCGGGGGCGTTCAGCACTGGCTGGTTGGGAGGCGTGGGTATTGACATTGTGGGAGCAACAACGATGACGGAGGAATAGACATAGACTGACCTTGAGGGTGTTGTCGAGAATGAGTACGACTACGCTGTGCATTTCATAGGTGATGTTGTTGTTGTGTGAGTGAGGCACGCTGTGAATATGGGAAGGGCGGAGGAGAGTACTGTACGCACGGAGTCACGAGTACCTCGTTTCCGGCGAGAAAGGGGTCGAGGATGCAAAGGAGTGGCAGTTTGTCTTTGTCTTGAGGAAGACCAATCTGTGCACGCACCATGCACAGTGTTTCAGCACAGAATTCCAGCGCAATGAAAGGTAGGAGAGAAAGAGGACCTCCTCAAACACTTCCCGTCTCTTGAAGGTCAACTGTGTTACAATCAAACGACGAACAGGGAGGACAGGACGCGTCAGGACGTACCGCGGTATCCTCAATCATCTTGCCGTCGTCGTCGATCCTTCCCCCTGGGAGTGCGGTGTCACCAGCATATGAGCTGAGCGTCTTTGCTCGTCTGTCAAGTTCAAGTATAGCAGTCGGTTCCATTCCAGGCTGCTACTGACGCCTTACTGGCTAAGTAGAACATAAAGATTGCCCGCTCGTCCTACGAACAGTGCTACGAGCACTGCGGCGCTATGGGCACGGGGGTATGGCGGGGCTGGACGCTTTGTACGATGCGTTGAGAGGTTGCGGAGGCAGGAAGACGAGTTGATCGGCCGTGTAGTTTGAGGTCATGTTGTGAAGCCAATCGGCGTGATATGTGTCGTCTCGCTTGGCAGCAATTCTCTTGAGGCATTTGTAGGTGAGTCCGAGATCCTTTAAGTTTTAGTGCAGAGCGGTTGTTGATATGGGTTGGTCGTGGTAGATGGCAAGCCATGCGCAAAAACGCTGATCTCCGAGACTCCAGCAAAGAGTCGATGGATGACACGATCTGCAGAATTGTCAGTATACATGTTGCTGGGAGAGTGAGAAGGTACACACAGGTCGCATGGTAGGCTGAGCTGTGAGTTCATCCTGAAAAATGGAAATGCTCAAGTAATTTCGGTCCGAACTTTTGCTGAACCTGAACTGGACCCTTCCGAACCTGAACCGATGGTCCAGTTCAAGGTTCAGGTAATTCCCTGAACCGAACCTGAAGTTCGGTCCGAGGTTCAGCAAAATTGTTGAAGAACCGGACTGAACCGGACTTCGGCAACCCTAATGCCGATGAAGCCATCGGAAAGTTCGTTGCCGCGCGACGGCTCGCCGGTCACCCTATAGTTTTCTCTAACTGGGACAGATAACAAGACGAGTGATAGGAGGTTGATGATTGATTGTCTCTGCTTCATTTTCCAATTTCGTTTAGTCACATCTACTTACCACCCGCCATCGTCCTTAGCGTCCGTCGTTTGTGTCCTGAGACATCAGTCACGGTATTTATCTTAGCATCCCCATGATCAGACTTATTTGTACGATATCGTTATGTAGGATAGAGACCAATAGATTTCGAACTAGTCATTGACAACTACGCAACCCTCATATGTCGTATCTTGCATCCCGGCTGCTGCTCAGTGCCAACATGTTGGCCCATTCGGCATCGACGCACTTGCGTACTGGGATGGACGCGAATCACACCATGTCGCTATCCGAAACTCAGACTGCGGCTATGTGATTCCGGAATAATACAATACTTGGAAGTACTACAGGACAGGATGTTCACTGCAAAGCAACAGCGACCAACTCAGGAATTTCCTTGGCCGACTTCCCCCTGTTTTTATCGTCTTTGGCGATTGGTTGCCACGTCTCACCATGACGTGGTTCCGCCGCCTGACATCGCACTATCACATCCTCCTGTTGTGCCGCCGTCTCATGTTGGCGCTCGAATTTGAGCCACCAGCCCCACGCATCACCCAAGTCCGGTCCCGCACTCACAGCGCGCTCGAACCACTCCCGTGCCTCCTCGATCCTCCGGTCTGCCCAATACAGCCGGGCGACCAAATTGCCATCGACCAGAGCATGTCGGATGTTGGGCATTCTTGCAGCGTGCAAGCAACGCCTTCCCCTGAGCGGGCGCGCCTGAACGCTCCTCGACCCGCCCAGAGGACGTCACTCTTCGGGTTGACTAGACGCGCCTTCTCGAGCAATGCCCTTGCACGAATACTCTTCCCGTCCGCCTCTTCTAGTCTGCTAGCGAGCACCCGTAGGGTGACATTCTTCTGGACGGCCTTGATTCCAGCAACATAGGCGGTGCGTGCTGCTGAGTAGTTGTTAGCGGCTTGGTGAATCTGCCTTTAGACCATGTACAGTTTAGCAAACTTGGGATATTTCGATAATGCGGTGGTGACTATTTTGAGAGCGAGTTCAGATTGGCCTTGCTGTCGTTCGAATACGGCCGACTTCAGCCAGATCTAGGGAAAAGGTAAACAACAAAATGAGTCCCAGTATTCGCCGAGAGAAGAAGAAAGGTTGTAATCACCCTCTCGGTGTCTGCGACTGTCCGCGCACGCACCAACAGTTCCCGTGCCAGCCAATTCTCCATTTTCTGCCTCGAGCTTGACGGCCGCCAGTCAGATCTGTTCGCTCTCCGAATTCCTCACGAATGCGCGTTCGAGCACCTCACGCGCCGCATGTACGTCCCCACCCAACCACTTCCCCTTGGCCCACATAAGCCATTGTACTTCCGCCTGGGGGCAGCACTCGACGGCACGCGCAAGCAGGTTTGTCGAGGTTCTCGTGAGTGCCGTGTGCCTTCTCCAGGTCAGCCACGCGGCGCCAAAGGTCGGGGCGGTCGGGGAATACGCGTAGAGCGAATGCGAGCACCGTGCCCGCAGTACCAACGCGTCCGCTGCCTCTGCGTCACCAAGTCATGTCGTAGAACGGTCTTCCTCCTTCACGTTCATCGCAAGGGTTGCAGATACAATCGCTTCGCATGTACGCGGCGTACCCTCCGCCTCACATCGCTCAGCTTCCGTGAGCCATTTCTCGCGAGTGAGCAATATACCATGCGCACGTGATGTCCGCACAGCTGTTGCAAGCGTCTTATCGACGCGTTCGAGTTCCTCCGTCGCTTCTAATACGAGAGTTCGGCCGCATACGCCTCTTGTTCAATCAACCGCACTGCGGCAATCCAATATTTTGAGATGTCGGCACCGCTTTGCGCGCCTTGTTGAGCACCCTTTTCGCCTTTTCGGGTGTCTCAAGGCGGACAAGGGCGAGCCAAAGCTCAACAGAGAGAGGGATTACTTCAACAGCCCTGGAGAGAAGAGTGCGTGCATCCGCGGGGGATGTTTCTAGATTGACGGTTTCTTTCCAGAGGCGTACCGAGTTTGGAGTGTGTTCGAGAGCTAGGTCACAAATGAGCCTGTAAAAGATGGTAGAAATGGAGAAGTCGTACCTCGTCGTAATACACGCTTCTTTGCATTCACGTCATGCTCAAGGTCAGCAGCCGCCAGCCAAATCTTCACGCTTTGTCCGTCGTGCTGCGCAGCATTGCCAAGAACGATTTTGGCGTCGTCGTTTTGCTGGGTGATGATCTTAGCTAGACAGGATGTCAAGTCCACATACATGTAATCTTGCGGCTCTTCGCCGGGCACTGCTCGCAGCCCTGTTTGATAAGTTTACGCGCAGCAACCATACGCCCCGCATGCTCTTCCAAGGCAGCTGCTGCGATCCAACCGGGGGCGTGTTTCGCATTGGACTTGATGCATTGATGAGCGAATCGAATAGCATACGCGCGCGTTTAATGCCGCCAATCTCTGCCTCGGTCTTAATGACTTGACTATCCAATGAAGAAAGGTACCCTTTTGGACCGATGGATGTGGCTGAACCAGATCTGAAGATCTGAAGTACAGTCAAGCCCAGACAAGAGAAGTGACAGAAACAGGCATCCGTACCTGATCGAGTTCGAGGAAGACTCTCAACAAAGTTCGTTAAAGTGCCTGAATCGGCCTCTGAGTTTCGAATCCGCCACACCATGAGTCGACAGAAGTTCACAATGCCAGAGTCGGGCGCACCTTCGAATTCACCCTTCCCCCTGTCTCCTACTCTGGCACAGCAAATGAGCACTCCTCCCTCCGTCGTTTTCTCCGCGTGAGGTTATTGGTGTCGGGTATGCTTTCCCGCGTCTGTAACAACTGTCAACTGCAAGCCCTCGTTTCCCAATTAGCGAATTGTTGCTGAAGCGCTGAAGTTTCGGCCGCTCTGCGCGGTGCCTTTCCCTTGCTTCGCGGGCCGCGGCGGCCACGCCGGCGCGAGTCCATTGTTTGGTCGACGTGTTTAGGCCATGTATGTCGAATTGACCTCTTTGGACGTCCAAAATTCGCAACTGGAAAAAGTCTTGGCGATACAGCGACCATTCCCGGCGCTAAGCGCTAACCCATTTGGCGATCTGGTTGGAAGATGAACCGTGCCTGGTCGTTCCCGAATCGTTCTTGTGTGGATCTGCACCACGTCTGCGACATGTCGACTTTTATTGCGTTCCACTTCCGGGATTACCGAAATTACTTTTGTCTGCCACTCACCTTGTCCATCTCGTCTTTGGAAAATTCCTCATTCCGGGTACTTCTCACCGGAGACGATGGTTCGTTGCCTCTCCACGTTGATGAGGCTCGAAAGACTTTCCCTAGGATTCGGATCCCCTCCACCTTGCCCAGTCCGGGGAAGCCGACACGACGTCTTCCCCCACCCACACGTTCTCCCCTTCCCGTTCTCAGGAATCTCAGGTTTATAGGTGTCAGTGAATACGTAGAGGATCTCGTGGCCCGGATTGATGCCCTCTACTGGATGGTCTGTCTATAACATTTTTCCATCATCTCATACTCGACACCCCACAACTCGCCCAGTTTATCGGTCGCACACCAAAACTCCAAACACTTGATGAAGCACGGGTGGTCTTTTCCGATCGCCTCGTTGAGATCATATCTCCACAGACACTTTCCAGAAGTTTCGCATTGGAAATCAGTTGCAGACAGTCAGATTGGCAGCTGTCGTCCCTGGCACAGGTGTGCAGCTCGTCCTTCCCTATTCCCACGGTGAAACGCCTCTAAATCTGTGAGAAGGAATATGACCGACCGCGTTGGCAAGTCGACATCAAGAATAGCCAACTGCGTCGGAGCATGCTGATACACGACTTGCGACGCGGGCAAAAATCCGTCAAATTGTTCCTTGAAAACAGAACAAGTGATAGGAGGTCGATGATTGATTCAACTTTTGTCTGCGACCCGTCATCAGCGTCATTGGCCATCGATCATCGGCCGTAGAAGTTCCTCCCGGCATCAAAGCCCATTTTTATTCCTCGCACAATTTCCACCTCGGATAGTACCACTTCGCTCGCTATTGTCCTCAGCGTCCATCGTTTGGACCTGAGACATCAGTCACAGTATTTTTCTTAGCATCACTAGGATCAGACTTACTGTATTTGTACGATATCATTGTGTAGGATGGAGATCAATAGATTTCGAACTAGTCACTAACGACTACGCAACCCTCAGCTTCACGGTTCATGACGTATCTTGCATACCGCAACATGACGTTGGCTCACTCGGTATGGACGCACTTGCGCGCTGGGATGGACGCGAATTACACCGTGTCGCTATCCGAAACTCAGACCGGGGTTATGTGATTCCGGAACAATACATGCACAGAAGTACTACAGGACGGGATGTTCACTGCAATGCAGGCTATGCAGCGGCCGTGACCAACACAAGACTCCTTGATAGACCTTACGGGTCGTTATCATCCTTGGCGATTGGTTTCCACGTCTCATCGTGACATCGTTCAGCCGCTTGATATCACATTACCACATCCATCCTCTTGTATACTGGTCGTTGTCCCAAGTTGCCGCTCAAATACGAATCACCAGTGACCCCACGCACCGAGCCCGCACTCGAACCACAGCCAGCGGCGTGCCCTCTTGATCTTCCGCTCAACCCAGAACAGGCGAGCAATGGAAAAATGACAAGTGGGTCATTGGCACATTTGTTGAACGCGTTCACAATACGCGCCTTGCATTGTGTCCGAACCTAGCCATCGAGGCTTAAGCGCAGCAAGCCACGCCGGTCACGTGTAGTAGCACACTAGTAGCACGCACTGACGTCCCTCGATCGGCCTGGACCACCCAGCTGCTGAGAACGCTCTAGTACTAGCACTAATGCCCTTGCACAAGCCCCCCATCCGCCTCTCCGCCTCCTCTAGTTTGCTAGCAAGTACCACAAGGTGACATCCTTCCGGATAAATTTGAGCCCAGCAGCACTGGTAGCGCGTGCCGCAGAGAGCGTGTTGGCGGCGCATCACAAGCTCATGGAAGGAACGTGTGGTGACATGTGGAGGGCTGTGTATTAGGGTTGTACGCCGTATAAAGAGTAGCGGTGAGTGAATCCAAGCAATCTCTTCGCCCCTTTCCTCCCCACACTGAAACCTCGTCAATGAACTCATCGCGGTATGTCAAAGGAAATTCACTCACCGGAATACCGAAATAACTAAGGAAGTCTCGATAGCCTTGCCCAGGAGCAACTCCATGATCCACTCTCCATGATATACCCCGCCATCGGTCCGCCATCATTCCCATCTCGCCCTGGGTCATTCGTTCAGATAGATTGCTGTTTGGAAGTCTCGTTGACGGAAACGTTAGCACGTGGTGAGACTAGGAAGTGGTCCACTGATGCAGGACGACGTATGTTCCATATATCTTTTGCATGTCACTGATGCTGATTGGTGCGATGTAGACCGGTTGACAATCGACATACTCCCCGAAGTTGCCCTCTTAGAAATATTTGATTGCTATGTGAATCAAGCTCGAGAAGAAGAAGAAGAAGGAGACCCGTTCAAAATACAGGCATGGCATACGCTGGTGCACGTGTGTCGAAAATGGCGGATCATTGTTCTTGGGTCACCACATCGCCTGGATCTTCGACTTTTCTGCACGGACACAACACCGGTGAAAGAGACGTTGGCTATTTGGCCTCCCTTGCCCATCGTCATAGGGCAGTATAGCCACCCAGCACAGATGGATAACATCATTGTAGCACTTGAGCAGAACGACCGTGTATGTCAAATTGACCTCTGGGGAGTTACAAATTCGCAATTGGAAGAAGTCTTGGCAGCGATGCAGCACCCATTCCCGGCGCTAACGGAGCTGGGGATCATCTGGACGAATTGCAATTGGCGGAAAGATGGACAGCTGGAAGATGAAGCGCGCCCAGTCGTTCCCGAATCGTTCTTGGGTGGATCCGCACCACGTCTACAACTTCTCAACTTGAGAGGCGTTCCATTTCCGGGACTACCCAAACTGCTTTTGACTGCCACTGACCTTGTCAGTCTTCGCATTCGGGAAATTCCTCATTCCGGATATTTTTCACCCGAGGCGATGGTCCGTTGCCTTTCCACGTTGACGAGGCTCGAGTCACTTTGGCTGGAATTCAAATCCCCTCTATCTCGTCCTATCCGGGGAAGCCGACGTCCGCCTCCGCCCACACGCTCGGCCCTCCCTGCTCTCACTTATTTTCGCTTTGAAGGGGTCAGTGAATACTTGGAGGACCTCGTGGCCTGGATCGATGCGCCTCTACTCGACAGCTTTATTATATGGTTCTTCCATCAACTCATATTCGACACTCCACAACTCGCCCAATTCGTCGCTCGTACACCAAACATCCAGCCATCCGTTGAAGCCCACATTTTCTTCGCCGGTGACTACGTTCGGGTCACATCTTCACAGGGACGGTTCGATTTGGGAATCAATTGCCGACAGTCAGATTGGCAGCTTTCATGTCTGACACAGGTCTGTAGCTCGTCCTTCCCCGAGGCTTTCATTCCCACGGTGGAACACCTCTACATCGATGGTTGGGAACCACGTTGGCAAGATGACATTGAGGACAGCCAATGGTTGGAAGCCTTACATCCATTCACCGCTGTGAAATGTCTCTACCTATCCCAGGAATTCGCATCACGTATCGCTCCCGCCCTGCAAGAGCTCGCCGGGGAAGTGTTACCCTCCCTTCAGAATCTTTTCTTGGAGGATCTCCACACATCAGGGCATGCCGATGAAGCCATCGGAAAGTTCGTTGCCGCGCGACGGCTCGCCGGTCACCCTATAGTTTTCTCTAACTGGGACAGATAACAAGACGAGTGATAGGAGGTTGATGATTGATTGTCTCTGCTTCATTTTCCAATTTCGTTTAGTCACATCTACTTACCACCCGCCATCGTCCTTAGCGTCCGTCGTTTGTGTCCTGAGACATCAGTCACGGTATTTATCTTTGCATCCCCATGATCAGACTTATTTGTACGATATCGTTATGTAGGATAGAGACCAATAGATTTCGAACTAGTCATTGACAACTACGCAACCCTCATATGTCGTATCTTGCATCCCGGCTGCTGCTCAGTGCCAACATGTTGGCCCATTCGGCATCGACGCACTTGCGTACTGGGATGGACGCGAATCACACCATGTCGCTATCCGAAACTCAGACTGCGGCTATGTGATTCCGGAATAATACAATACTTGGAAGTACTACAGGACAGGATGTTCACTGCAAAGCAACAGCGACCAACTCAGGAATTTCCTTGGCCGACTTCCCCCCGTTTTTATCGTCTTTGGCGATTGGTTGCCACGTCTCACCATGACGTGGTTCCGCCGCCTGACATCGCACTATCACATCCTCCTGTTGTGCCGCCGTCTCATGTTTGCGCTCGAATTTGAGCCACCAGCCCCACGCATCACCCAAGTCCGGTCCCGCACTCACAGCGCGCTCGAACCACTCCCGTGCCTCCTCGATCCTCCGGTCTGCCCAATACAGCCGGGCGACCAAATTGCCATCGACCAGAGCATGTCGGATGTTGGGCATTCTTGCAGCGCGCAAGCAACGCCTTCCCCTGAGCGGGCGCCTGAACGCTCCTCGACCCGCCCAGAGGACGTCACTCTTCGGGTTGACTAGACGCGCTTTCTCGAGCAATGCCCTTGCACGAATACTCTTCCCGTCTGCCTCTTCTAGTCTGCTAGCGAGCACCCGTAGGGTGAAATCCTTCGGGACGGCCTTGATTCCAGCAGCATAGGCGGCGCGTGCTGCGGAGTGTTTGTTGGCGGCTTGGTGAATCTGCCCTTGGACCATGTACAGTTTAGCAAACTTGGGATATTTCGATAATGCGGTGGTGACTGTTTTGAGAGCGAGATCAGACTGGCCTTGCTGTCTTTCGAATACGGCCGACTTCAACCAGATCTAGGGAAAAGGTAAACAACAAAATGAGTCCCAGTATTCGCAGAGAGAAGAAGAAAGGTTGTAACCACCCTCTCGGCGTCTGCGACTGTCCGCGCACACACCAACAGTTCCCGTGCCACAGCCAATTCTCCATTTTCTGCCTCGAGCTTGACGGCCGCCAGCCAGATCTGTTCGCTCTCCGAATTCCTCACGAATGCGCGTTCGAGCACCTCACGCGCCGCACGTACGTCCCCACCCAACCACTTCCCCTTGGCCCACATAAGCCATTGTACTGGACTTCCGCCTAGGGGCAGCACTCGACGGCACGCGCAAGCAGGTTTGTCGAGGCTCTCGTGAGTGCCGTGTGCCTTCTCCAGGTCAGCCGTGCGGCGCCAAAAGTCGGGGCGGTCGGGGAATACGCGTAGAGCGAATGCGAGCACCGCGCCCGCAGTACCAACGCGTCCGCTGCCTCTGCGTCACCAAGTCATGTCGTAGAACGGTCTTCCTCCTTCACGTCCATCGCAAGGGTTGCGGATACAATCGCTTCGCATGTACGCGGCGTACCCTCCGCCTCACATCGCTCAGCTTCCGTGAGCCATTTCTCGCGAGTGAGCAATATACCATGCGCACGTGATGTCCGCACAGCTGTTGCAAGCGTCTTATCGACGCGTTCGAGTTCCTCCGTCGCTTCTAATACGAGAGTTCGGCCGCATACGCCTCTTGTTCGATCAACCGCCATGCGGCAATCCAATATTTTGAGATGTCGGCACCGCTTTGCGCGCCTTGTTAAGCACCCCTATCGCCTTTTCGGGTGTCTCAAGGCGGGCAAGGGCGAGCCAAAGCTCAATAGAGAGAGGGATTACTTCAACAGCCCCGGAGAGAAGAATGCGTGCATCCGCGGGGGATGTTTCTAGATTGATGGTTTCTTTCCAGAGGCGCACCAAGTTTGGAATGTGTTCGAGAGCTAGGTCACAAATGAGCCTGTAAAAGTCGGTGGAAAGAAATGGAGAAGTCGTACCTCGTCGTAATACACGCTTCTTTACTTTCCCATCATGCTTAAGGTCAGCAGCCACCAGCCAAATCTTTACGCTTTGTCCGACGTGCTGCGCAGCATTGGCAAGAATGATTTTGGCGTCGTCGTTTTGCTGGGTGATGATGTGAGCCCGTCTTAGCTGGACAGGATGTCAAGTCCACGTACATATAATCTTGCGGCTATTCGGGCACTGCTCGCAGCCTTGTTTGATAAGTTTACGTGCAGAAACCATACGCCCCGCATGCTCTTCCAAGGCAGCTGCTGCGATCCAACCGGGGGCGTGTTTCGGATTGGACTTGATGAGCGAATCGAATAGCATACGCGCGCGTTTAATGCCGCCAATCTCTGCCTCGGTCTTAATGACTTGACTATCCAATGAAGTAAGGTACCCTTTTGGATCGATGGATGTGGCTGAACCAGATCTGAAGTACAGTCAAGCCCAGACAAGAGAAGAGACAGAAACAGGCATCCGTACCTGATCGAGTTTGGAGGCTTGGCCAATCTCATCAAAGTTCGTTAAAGTGCCAGAATTGGCCAGAGTCTCGAATCCGCCATGTTCCTGTACATCATGAGTCGACAGAAGTTCACGATGCCAAAATCGGGCGCACCTTCGAATACACCCTTCCACCTGTCTCCTACTCTGGCACAGCAAACGAGCGCTCCTTCCTCCGTCCGTCGTTTTCTCTGCGTAAGGTTATTGGTGTCGGGTATGCTCTCCCACTCGGCGTCTGTAACAACTGTCAACTGCAAGCCCTCGTTTCCCAATCAGCGAATTGTTGCTGAAGTTTCGGCCGCTCTGCGCGGTGCTTTTCCCTTGCTTCGCGGGCCGCGGCGGGCACGCCGGCGCGAGTCCGTTGTTTGGTCGACGTGTTTAAGGCCGTGTATGTCGAATTGACCTCTTTGGACGTCCCAAATTCGCAACTGGAAAAAGTCTTGGCGATACAGCGACCATTCCCGGCGCTAACCGCGAACCCATTTGGCGATCTGGTTGGAAGATGAACCGTGCCCGGTCGTTCCCGAATCGTTCGTTCTTGTGTGGATCTGCATCACGTCTGCGACATTTCGACTTTTATTGCGTTCCACTTCCGGGATTACCGAAATCACTTTTGTCTGCCACTCACCTTGTCCATCTCGTCTTTGGAAAATTCCTCATTCCGGGTACTTCTCACCGGAGACGATGGTTCGTTGCCTCTCCACGTTGATGAGGCTCGAAAGACTTTCCCTAGGATTCGGATCCCCTCCACCTTTGCCCAGTCCGGGGAAGCCGACACGACATCTTCCCCCACCCACACGTTCTCCCCTTCCCGTTCTCAGGAATCTCAGGTTTATAGGTGTCAGTGAATACGTAGAGGATCTCGTGGCCCGGATTGATGCCCCTCTACTGGGTGGTCTGTCTATAACATTTTTTCATCATCTCATACTCGACACCCCACAACTCGCCCAGTTTATCGGTCGCACACCAAAACTCCAAACACTTGATGAAGCACGGGTGGTCTTTTCCGATCGCCTCGTTGAGATCATATCTCCACAGACACTTTCCAGAAGTTTCGCATTGGGAATCAGTTGCAGACAGTCAGATTGGCAGTTATCGTCCCTGGCACAGGTGTGCAGCTCGTCCTTCCCTATTCACACGGTGGAACGCCTCTAAATCTGCGAGAAGGAATATGACCGACCGCGTTGGAAAATCGACATCAAGAATAGCCAACTGCGTCGGAGCATGCTGATACACGACTTGCGACGCGGGCAAAAATCCGTCAAGTTGTTCCTTGAAAACAGAACAAGTGATACGAGGTCGATGATTGATTCAACTTGTGTCTGCGCCCCGTCATCAGCGTCATTGGCCATCGATCATCGGCCGTAGAAGTTCCTCCCGGCATCAAAGCCCATTTTTATTCCTCGCACAATTTCCACCTCGGATAGTACCACTTCGCTATTGTCCTCAGCGTCCATCGTTTGGACCTGAGACATCAGTCACAGTATTTTTCTTAGCATCACTAGGATCAGACTTACTGTATTTGTACGATATCATTGTGTAGGATGGAGATCAATGGATTTCGAACTAGTCATTAACGACCACGCAACCCTCAGCTTCACGGTTCATGACGTATCTTGCATTCCGCATAGGGTTGCCGCAGTTCGGTTCAGAACCAAAGTTCGAACCTGAACTTTTCCGAACCTGACCGAAGTTCGGTCCGAGGTTCGATGGCTGTGCTGAACTGGACCACAAGTCCGGTTCAGCGTTCGAGAAAGGCAGAACCACCTTGAACCTGGTTCAAACCGAACTTTTAATTTCTTATACTCTCGTCCGATTTGGTGCTGGCAATCAAAATCGACACTGTCCACAACCTTAGCTCCGAGCCTAACAAGCCTACTAACAGCATCGCACATAGCAAGTTTCTCACGTGCACTGAGCGGTCGCAGTATCACACATCGTGGCAAGTTGTTTTTCTATTCTCTTTTCTCTTTTGTTTCCTGTGACCTCGCACTCAACCACTAAGTGCTCATTTCTCAGCCACCACTGCTTCGTCTCAACCACCTACACAAGACAAGGGGCAAATGACGACTCGAGTATTGAAGCCCTGGAATGCACGCATATACAGCACGCACGCGCAGTGCGAGGCAGTAGTGTGCCTGGAGCACATGTGAAGTTGACAAGGCAGACGGGGCGGACGATATGGATGTAGATGTAGGCGATGTGTGGTGGTGATCACGATGCCACCTCTGCAACTCTGGGACCATAGTAGTAGCTGCAACAACAGTACTATCATCACTTCTTGCACTGTGCCAACTTGTCACAAGCCAGGTCTTGGCATGGGCCTGGGCAACTTTGGTGGTCTGCAGGGTGGCATTCGCAGATCGGCGCCATGTAACGGTCCAGGGTGCTCCAGTGGACACGAGTAATACACCCATTCCGGAAATTCTTGTCTCACATGTTTTGTGGCGGTTCGAAAATCACGAAAAAGTTGAAAATTCGAGAATACTAGAAATTACTCTACACAAGAGGAGTATGATAGCCGTGCCGGGGAAGGGCCCATTGATGGGTACAATGGTGATGGGCAATCCTGATGCCAACTGGATTATCGTCGTTGGAAGGTGAGTGGCATGAGTTGGAGACAAAGCGTGAGCGTGCGAAGAAACGGAGAAAGATTGAAGGAGGCGCAGTGCAGTGAGGTAGTGGGGGTTTCATTCATTCATGCATTGTATAGTATATACAAGCATCGTTACTTGCATTTCTCTAGGCTACCAATTACATGCTGATTTACAGTCTGCTAAGATTACATGTGAATGGCCGTCGAGCGTACAAGCCCATTCTCAGATTGACATCGGCCGCGACGTTGCCAATGTTGTATTGGATGTCCAACATGTCGAAAGAACGGGACACCAGGGAGATAGCACCTGGGCTAAGTGTTGTACAAGTGTTTCGACCTCGATTCGACATCAATGAACAAAAATAATTGTTTGCATGGCAATACTCACATGCGCAGCGGTCATTCTGATCTGCTGGTCCCATCGTTTGGTGAACAATGAACCAGTGTCTTCCGTATCCTGGTTTACATCCCCCAGTCCACCGGCCTTCCCTTGTGCGTCATTCTCTTCTCGTGCCGCTTCAAACCAGATTAATTTGTCAACTTGGTCGATGTGTTCCTTGGGGCGGCCTTGTTCGATCATCTTGCGCGCCATTGTCTCCGCGGCCCCAGGTGTGAGATCTAATAACGCACCAAGACCGCTAAAGGAAATGTTGTTGTATATCCGCGAGCTCGCAAGAACATTGTGCTCCATTACCGCTCGATCAAGGACGGTCGTTGGCCCTGTACGCGTGCTGGCGCCATCGACGAGATCACCATCTTCGAGCGTCGACGATAGCCTGTCGTTCGTGGAGAGCGCAATCTGAGCTAGTCGTCCGACCTCCTGCTGAGCCTGCCCCTGCCGAGTCTGTGTTTGTACTGCTAGAAGGCCAGGGTCCTGGAACATCGCTGTAAGTGTGGTATTGCAGTTTGACGGCTGCTGTCTCTGCGTGTGCTTCTGCTTCGAGGAATGGTCCTCTGGGCTCTGTGCGCTCGGGGAATGTGGTGGAGAGGAAGGAGGCGAGTGGGTGCGAGAAGAGGGTGTCTACTTTGGGGGCGTTCAGCACTGGCTGGTTGGGAGGCGTGGGTATTGACATTGTGGGAGCAACAACGATGACGGAGGAATAGACATAGACTGACCTTGAGGGTGTTGTCGAGAATGAGTACGACTACGCTGTGCATTTCATAGGTGATGTTGTTGTTGTGTGAGTGAGGCACGCTGTGAATATGGGAAGGGCGGAGGAGAGTACTGTACGCACGGAGTCACGAGTACCTCGTTTCCGGCGAGAAAGGGGTCGAGGATGCAAAGGAGTGGCAGTTTGTCTTTGTCTTGAGGAAGACCAATCTGTGCACGCACCATGCACAGTGTTTCAGCACAGAATTCCAGCGCAATGAAAGGTAGGAGAGAAAGAGGACCTCCTCAAACACTTCCCGTCTCTTGAAGGTCAACTGTGTTACAATCAAACGACGAACAGGGAGGACAGGATGCGTCAGGACGTACCGCGGTATCCTCAATCGTCTTGCCGTCGTCGTCGATCCTTCCCCCTGGGAGTGCGGTGTCACCAGCATATGAGCTGAGCGTCATTGCTCGTCTGTCAAGTTCAAGTATAGCAGTCGGTTCCATTCCAGGCTGCTACTGACGCCTTACTGGCTAAGTAGAACATAAAGATTGCCCGCTCGTCCTACGAACAGTGCTACGAGCACTGCGGCGCTATGGGCACGGGGGTATGGCGGGGCTGGACGCTTTGTACGATGCGTTGAGAGGTTGCGGAGGCAGGAAGACGAGTTGATCGGCCGTGTAGTTTGAGGTCATGTTGTGAAGCCAATCGGCGTGATATGTGTCGTCTCGCTTGGCAGCAATTCTCTTGAGGCATTTGTAGGTGAGTCCGAGATCCTTTAAGTTTTAGTGCAGAGCGGTTGTTGATATGGGTTGGTCGTGGTAGATGGCAAGCCATGCGCAAAAACGCTGATCTCCGAGACTCCAGCAAAGAGTCGATGGATGACACGATCTGCAGAATTGTCAGTATACATGTTGCTGGGAGAGTGAGAAGGTACACACAGGTCGCATGGTAGGCTGAGCTGTGAGTTCATCCTGAAAAATGGAAATGCTCAAGTAATTTCGGTCCGAACTTTTGCTGAACCTGAACTGGACCCTTCCGAACCTGAACCGATGGTCCAGTTCAAGGTTCAGGTAATTCCCTGAACCGAACCTGAAGTTCGGTCCGAGGTTCAGCAAAATTGTTGAAGAACCGGACTGAACCGGACTTCGGCAACCCTAATTCCGCAACACGACGTTGGCTCATTCGGTATGGACGCACTTGCGTGCTGGGATGGACGCGAATTACACCGTGTCGCTATCCGAAACTCAGACCGGGGTTGTGTGATTCCGGAACAATACATGCACAGAAGTACTACAGGACGGGATGTTCACTGCAATGCAGGCTATGCAGCGGCCGTGGCAACACAAGACTCCTTGATAGACCTTACGGGTCGTTATCATCCTTGGCGATTGGTTTCCACGTCTCATCGTGACATCGTTCCGCCGCCTGATATCACATTACAACATCCATCCTCTTGTATACTGGCCGTTGTCACCAAGTTGCCGCTCAAATACGAATCACTAACCCCACGCACCGAGCCCGCACTCGAACCACAGCTAGCGGCGTGCCCTCTTGATCTTCCGGTCAACCCAGAACAGGCGAGCGAAGGAAAATGACAAGTAAGTCATTGGCACATTTCTTGAACGCGTTCACACTACGCGCCTTGCATTGTGTCCGCACCTAGCCATCGAGGCTTAAGCGCAGCAGCCACGCCGGTCACGTCTAGTAGCACGCACTGACGTCCCTCGGCCTGGACCACCCAGCTGCTGAGAACTCTCTAGTACTAGTGCCCCTTGCACAAGCCCCCCATCCGCCTCTCCTCCTCCTCTAGTTTGCTAGCAAGTACCACAGGGTGACATCCTTCCGGATAAATTTGAGCCCAGAAGCACTGGTAGCGCGTGCTGCATCGTGCGTGTTCGCGGCGCATCACAACCTCATGCAAGGAACGTGTGGTGACATGTGGAGGGCTGTGTTGTACGCCATATAAAGAGTAGCGGTGAGTGAATCCAAGCAATCTCTTCGCCCTTTTCCTCCCCACACTGAAACCTCGTCAATGAGCTCATCAAGGTATGTCAAAGGAAATTCACTCACCGGAATACCGAAGCAACTAAGCAAGTCTCGATAGCCTTGCCCAGGAGCATCTCCATCATCCACTCTCCGTGATATACCCCGCCATCGGTCCGCCATCATTCCCCTCTCGCCCTGGGTCATTCGTCCAGATAGATTGCCGGTTGGAAGGCTCGTCAACGGAAACGTTAGCACGTGGTGAGACTAGGAAGTGGTTTACTGATGCAGGACGACGACGTATGTTCCATATATCTTTTGCATATCACTGATGCTGATTGGTGCGATGTAGGCCGGGTGACAATCGACATGCTCCCCGACGTTGCTCTCTTAGAAATATTCGATTGGTGTGTGAATCAAGCTCGAGAAGAAGAAGAAGGAAACGATATCGAAATACAGGCATGGCATACGCTGGTGCACGTGTGTCGAAAATGGCGGATCATTGCTCTTGGGTCACCACGTCGCCTGGATCTTCGACTTCTCTGCACGGACAAAACACCGGTGAAGGAGACGTTGGCTGTTTGGCCTCCCTTGCCCATCATGATCATCATACGGCCATTTAGCCAACCAAGACAGACGGATAACATCATTGCGGCACTTGAGCATAACGACCGTGTATGTCGAATTGACCTCTTGAACATTACAAATTCGCAATTGGAAGAAGTCTTGGCAGTGATGCAGCAACCATTCCCGGCGCTAACGAAGTTGAGGATCACGTGGGAATATTGGCAGAAAGATGAAACGCGCCCAGTCGTTCCCGAATCGTTCTTGGGTGGATCCGCACCACGTCTACAATATCTCGAGTTGCATGGTGTTCTATTTCCGGGATTACCCAAACTGCTTTTGACTGCCACTGACCTTGTCAGTCTTTTCATTCGGGGAATTCCTCATTCCGGATACATTTCACCCGAGGCGATCGTCCGTTGCCTTTCCACGTTGATGAGGCTCGAGACACTTTCGCTAGGATTCGAATCTCCTCTATCTCGCCCTATCCGGGAAAGCCGACGTCTGCATCCGCTCACACGCTCGGCCCTCCCTGCTCTCACTTCTTTTCGGTTTCATGGGGTCAGCGAATACTTGGAAGACCTCGTCGCACGGATCGATGCGCCTCTACTCGACTGGGTAGAAATAAGGTTCTTCCATCAACTCATACTGTACCGTTACGACCAAGTCTTCAGTCACATGTCACAAACGTCTTTGAAGTGAAGACATATGGCCCTGGTCACAGGTCACAACCAGTTTTGAAGACTGTGACAAAAATCACTCAAAATTTCCTAAAAGGGAAAATTCAAATTTAAGACACTTCTAAATGTACTCTGCTGTTATTTGTGACCCAAACTTCAATGAATAGAGGACATTGTGACATTCAAATCCCAATGCGCTCTTTGTCACACATCACACCCTTGCTCATGTGACATGATTTGGCTAAATCGGGGTTAGGAGTTTGAAGAGATCTGAGGTCTGTCACACAAATTTCCCAATTGTGAAGAGTCGACCAGGCATCCAAAACGGTCACATGTCACAATGCATGAAGAGTTGGTCGTAACGGTACAGTATTCGACACTCCACAACTCGCCCAATTCCTCGGTCGCACACCAATCATCCAGCCACCCGTTGAAATCTATATTTTCTTCTCCAATTACGGCGTTACGGTTACCTCTCCACGGACATTTCCCAGAAAGTTCGAGTTGGAGATCAGATGCAGACAGCCAGATTGGCAGCTTTCATGTCTGACACAGGTCTGTAGCTCGTCCTTCCCCGAGGCTTTCATTCCCACGGTGGAACACCTCTACATCCGTGAGTGGGACTGGCAACCACGGCAAGACGACATTGAGGACAGACAATGGCTGGAACTCTTACATCCATTCACCGCTGTGAAATATCTCCACCTTTCCCATAAATTCGCGTCACGTATCGCTCCCGCCCTGCAATTGCCCGCCGGGGGAGCGTTACCCTCCCTTCAGAATATTTTCTTGGAGGGTCTCCGCCCATCAGGGCCTGTCCAGGGAGCCATCGGAAAGTTCGTTGCCGCGCGAGAGCTTGCCGGTCACCCTATAGCTGTCTCTCAGTGGTAGGGGTGATGGGAGGTCGATGATTGATTGTCTCTACTTCATCTCCCAATTATGTTTAGTCACATCTACTTACCACTCGCTATTGTCCTTAAGAGTCCATCGTTTCCGTCCTGAGACATCAGTCACAGCATTTTTCTTTGCATCACCAATGCACCATATACGATATCGTTGCGTAGGATAGGGACCAATAGATTTCGAACTAGTCATTGACGACTACGCAACCCTCAGCTTCACGGCTCCGAGTCATATGTTATAATTTGCATTCCGGCTGCCGCTCGGTGCCAACACGACGTGCCATTCGGCATGGACGCCCTTGCGTGCTGGGCGGACGTGAATCACACCATGTTGCTATCCGAAACTCAGACTGGTGTGGCTAACTTATGTGATTCTGGAATGACACAATACTCAGAAATACTACAGGACAGGATGTTCACTGCAATGTAGCAGCGAACAACTCAAATTTCCTCGGCCGACTTTCCCCTGTTTTTATCGTCCTTGGCGATTGGCTGCCACGTCTTACAGTGACATGGTTCCGCCGCCTGACATCGCACTATCACATCCTCCTGTTGTGCCGCCGTCCCATGTTGGTGCTCGAATTTGAGCCACCAACCCCACGCATCACCCAAGTCCGGTCCCGCACTCACAGCGCGCTCGAACCACTCGCGTGCCTTCTCGATCCTTCGGTTTGCCCAATACTACAACCGGGCAACGGTACAAATCACGAGTGGGTCGGCCTCACATTTCCTGAGCGCGTCTATACTACGCACCTAGTGGCCCTTGACGCGCTTGACGGGCAACACCCTTCCCACTCCCCAGAGATTTCCTCGTTAAGCACCGAATTGTTGACCGATTTGCTGGGCACGTGAGACTGATTTGAGGTGCGGGATCGGGCGTCGGACCGTTGTTATCCGTTATCCGACGTTCTCCTTTAGTCGCCCCGCCCGCCCGACTCCGACGCGTCAAACGCGAGCTGGCTGGGGGTGTGCAAGGTCAGGTCAAAGAAGACAGGTACGGAACATATTCTAGACTTTCTCGAGATTGTAGTTGAGGAAGCGAACGGGGCCGATTTCCTCCCTGTAATGCTATGAAAGTGCGAGCCTGCTAAAAGTTTCGAAAATTGGTGTCGCTCTTACCCCCCATCACAGATCTCAGATGCTTCAGATGCCTAGAGGGGCTGTACTTCTCGTCAAGCAGGCCATCGATTCGCCCATTATCCCGTCGATGGACCCCTACAGACTGCGTCAGTCTATTAGTTTCCTTCCCTACCACACCTCACCAAAACCACCGAGAAGGGTGAGACCATTTTCTCATCGCCACCCTCGTGCACTGACATAAAGTCAAATTGACTATATTATGTGCTATCGATATGGTGGGCGCGTCTGACGCCTTACTTATGACAAAAGTTCCAAGAGTGTCTCTCCTCGATATTCCCCATCATCGATGGACACCGTCCGTGCACCTACATTCTTCCCAACTCTCATCACACTCCTCTGGCGCATTGAGACGCCAAGTAGGTTTGACCATCTCCACCTCTTCCTCAACCCGGAGCTACAGAACCTCATGCTCGAGGTGTCCCCGTGCATCTCACACATCGGCAACGTACTCGCCGACATCTCGCGGCGCACAAAACTCACGTCATTCTCCTTGACGTTGCTCGCGCCCCTCCCTGACGATATCCCGCGCCTGCTGTCCCCCCAGACGGATCTCGATGGATTTGCGCTCATGGCGCCCAGTGCGCTCTAATAGCCCTGCCTGCTGGGTGGCGTCGCTCGAAAGGCTGCGGGCTTTGCGGCTGGACCTCACAGGTCGCACGGGAAAGGCGGTCGATGACTTTTTTCAGACACGTTGGAAGCCTTGACTTCTGGGATGGATACGCCCTACTCGACCCGGTCGCGTGACAGCGGCGTGTTCTCTGGTAAAGACATCGACTTCACTGAGATCAAACAGTCCGAAGGAGCGCTCTGTCGAGGAGCGTGCGCCCATCGTCGGCGCCTTCGTGACGTTGAGGGTGCTGCAGCTCACCGGTGAGGTTCCCACCATCGTTTCTTTCCTCTGACGCATCGCCGGCCCGCTGACGCATCTGGACCTTGTCATCGAGGATGCATCGTAACCTATGCGTTCTCCTTTTGCAGTCCTTCGGAGATAGCCTCCAGTCCTTGAAGATATCTGCCGGGGGCGCATCGGGCTTCAACGACCTTGTGCATGCGACTTCCAGAGGGGAAGCCGTTTCATGCAGGCTCTCACTCGAATCGCTCACGTCCCTGCCCTACCTACCCGCCTTGACGCATTCTGAAGTGGTACGTTTCGGCCCTCTGCTGTGTTTACCTACACTCGCTGCTTGCTTTTGTACCTAACTAAATCGAGCCCTTTCGGAATCTAGTTCTTCCAGAGTCCCTCCCTTTTTACGCAGTTGCGGACCCGCTCAGATGGTATTGACGAGCCATTTCACACAAATGCAAATGGGACTGCGGGGACAAGTTGAACGCGTGAATGCGATAAGGTGCACTGTTAGCTTGCACAGTCGCACGATGTTCTCGCAGCCCGGCTCGCGGAGATTCATGCGGCGATGGAAGCGCAGCGCATTTTGTTGAAGCAGCTACTGGATCGATGTCTGATTTTGATACAACTATTCAGAAACGACAACCAATAATCCCACTGCCACTCACCACGTAAGCTGGATGATGTTGGCGTGGGGCGCCGGGCGTCACAGAAGGGTAAGAGAATCGTGAGGGAGTTACGTTAGCGTCGCCTCTGGAGTGACTAGGATATTGGGTGTTCCCCCGAACCACTACTGACATGGAGACATCTTGATCGTTCCAATCCGAGTTAGGGTTGTTGAACGCTCAAGTTGAGCAAAGGAACACTTCGTTGGAATGGAAAACCCTGTGATCATATTAGAGATCCGCCTGAGATAACCCTGTGTAAGTTAACCGCCTTCCGCGGGAACTCCCTTTATATGACCGATTTGCCCTGTACCGCCTCGGCGCCTCCCAGCTGAACTCTCTAGTACTACTGTAGTACTAATAGCGTACTAATGCCCTTGCACGAGTCCCCCATTCGCCTCTCCGCCTCCTCTAGCTTGCTAGCAAGTACCACAAAGTGATATCATTCCGGATAAATTTGAGCCCAGCAGCACTGGTAGCGCGTGCTGCAGAGTACGTGTTGGTGGCGCACCACAACGTGTAATGTGAAGGGCTGTGTATTAGGGTTGTACGCCATATAAAGAGTACCGGCGAGTGAATCCAAGCAATCTCTTCGCTCTTTTCCTCCCCACACTGAAACCTCGTCAATGAGCTCATCACGGTATGTCAACGGAAATTCACTCACCGGAAAACCAAACTAACTATGGAAGTCTCAATAGCCTTGCCTGGGAGCAACTCCATGATCCACTCTCCATGATAAACCCCGCCATCGGTCCGCCATCATCCCCCTCTCGCCCTGGACCATTCGCCCAGATAGATTGCCGTTTGGAAGGCTCGTCAACGGAAAAGTGTGCACATCGTGAGACTCTAAAGTGGTCTACTATTGCAGGATGGTGTATGTTTCCATATATTTTTTGCATATCACCCTGCAACTGTTGCTGATTGATGCGATGTAGGCTGGGTGACAATCGATATGCTCCCCGACGTTGCCCTCTTAGAAATATTTGATTGCTATGTGAATCAGGCTCGAGAAGAAGAAGAAGAAGAAGAAGAAGACCCGTTCAAAATACAGGCATGGCATACGCTGGTGCACGTGTGTCGAAAATGGCGGACCATTGTTCTTGGGTCACCACATCGCCTGGATCTTCGACTTTTCTGCACGGACATAACACCGGTGAAAGAGACGTTGGCTGTTTGGCCTCCCTTGCCCATCATCATAGGGCATTATAACCGATCAACAGCACAAATGTACAACATCATTGTAGCACTTGAGCATATCGACCGTGTATGTCAAATCAACCTCGTGGGCATTACAAATTCGCAATTGGAAGAAGTCTTGGTAGCGATGCAGCAACCATTCCCGGCGCTAACGGAGTTGAGGATCTCGTGGGCATATTGGCAGAAAGATGAAACGCGCCCAGTCGTTCCGGAATCGTTATTGGGTGGATCTGCACCACGTCTACAACATCTCGAGTTGCATGGTGTTCGATTTCCGGGATTACCCAAACTGGTTTTGTCTGCCACTGACCTTGTCAGTCTTTACATTTCGAACATTCCTCATTCCGGATACTTTTCACCCGAGGCGATGGTCAGTTGCCTTTCCACGTTGACGAGGCTCGAGACACTTTCTCTAGAATTCAAATCCCCTCTATCTCGCCCTATCCGGGATAGCCGACGTCCGCATCCACTCACACGCTCGGCCCTCCCTGCTCTCACTTATTTTTCGTTTAAAGGGGTCAGTGAATACTTGGAGGACCTTGTGGCCCGGATCGATGCGCCTCTACTCGACATGTTACTTATATCGTTCTTCCATCAACTCATATTCGACACTCCACAACTCGCCCAATTCCTCGGTCGCACGCCAATCATCCAGCCACCCGTTGAAGCCCACATTTTCTTCACCGGTGACTACGTTCGGGTCACATCTTCACAGGGACGGTTCGATTTGGGAATCAATTGCCGACAGTCAGATTGGCAGCTTTCATGTCTGACACAGGTCTGTAGCTCGTCCTTCCCCGAGGCTTTCATTCCAACGGTGGAACACCTCTACATCTGTAAGGGTTTTGGGCAACCACGTTGGCAAGACGACATTGAGGACAGCCAATGGCTGGAACTCTTACATCCATTCACCGCTGTGAAATGTCTCTACCTATCCCAGGCATTCGCATCACGTATCGCTCCCGCCCTGCAAGAGCTCGCCGGGGAAGTGTTACCCTCCCTTCAGAAACTTTTCTTGAAGGATCTCCACCCATCAGTACCTGTCCAGGGAGCCATCGGAAAGTTCGTTGCCGCGCGAGAGTCTGCCGGTCACCCTATAGCTGTCTCTCAGTGGTAGGGGTGATGGGAGTCCGAGTCGATGATTGATTGTCTCTACTTCATCTCCCAATTACGTTTAGTCACATCTACTTACCACTCGCTATTGTCCTTAGAGTCCATCGTTTCCGTCCTGAGACATCAGTCACATCATTTTTCTTTGCATCACCATGTACGATATCGTTGCGTAGGATAGGGACCAATAGATTTCGAACTAGTCATTGACAACTACGCAACCCTCATATGTCATATCTTGCATCCCGGCTGCTGCTCGGTGCCAACTTCAACATGTTGGCCCATTCGGCATCGACGCACTTGCGTGCTGGGATGAACGCGAATCACACCGTGTCGCTATCCGAAACTCAGACTGCGGCTATGTGATTCCGGAATAATACAATACTTGGAAGTACTACAGGACAGGATGTTCACTGCAAAGCAGCAGCGACCAACTCAAGAACTTCCTTGGCCGACTTTCCCCCGTTTTTATCGTCCTTGGCGATTGGCTGCCATGTCTCACCGTGACGTGGTTCCGCCGCCTGACATCGCGCCGTCCCATGCCAGTGTTGGCGCTTGAATTTGAGCCACCAACCTCACGCATCACCCAAGTCCGGGCCCGCACTTATAGCGCGCTCGAACCACTCGCGCGCCTTCTCGATCCTCCGGTCTGCCCAATACAGCCGGGCAACGGTACAAATCACGAGCGGGCCAGCCTCACATCCTCACATTTCCTGAGCGAGTCCACGCGTCCACACTGTGCGTCTTGTGTTGGGGCCGGGCCTCTGACAAGATTTCCATCGACCAGAGTATGCCGGATGTTGGGCATTCTTGCAGCGCCCGCGCAAGCAATGCCTTCCCCTGAGCGGGCGCGCCTGAACGCTCCTCGACCCTGACTGCCTCCGCCCGGAGGACGTCACTCTTCGGGTTGACTAGACAGGCTTTTTCGAGCAATGCCCTTGCACGAATACTCTTCCCGTCCGCCTCTTCTAGTCTGCTAGCGAACACCCGTAACATCCTTCGGGACAACCTTGATTCTATCAGCATAGGCGGGGCGTGCTGTGGAGTAATTGTTCGCGGCTTGGTGAATCTGCCCTTGGACCATGTACAGTTTGGCAAACTTTGGATATTTCGATAATGCGGTGGTGACCGTTTTGAGAGCGAGTTCAGACTGCCCTTGCTGTCGTTCGAATACGGCGGACTTTAACCTGATCTAGGAAAAAGGTAAACAACAAAATGAGTCCCAGTATTCGCCGAGAGAAGAAGAAAGGTTGTAATCACCCTTTCGGTGTCTGCGACTGTCCGCGCACGCACCAACAGCTCCCATGCCACAGCCAATTCTCCATTTTCCGCCTCGAGCTTGACGACCGCAAGCCAGATCTGTTCGTTCTCCGAATTCCTCACGAATGCGCGTTCGAGAACCTCACGCGCCGCACGTACGTCCCCACCAAGCCACTTCTCCTTGGCCCACATAAGCCATAGTACTGTACTTCCGCCTGAGGGCAGCACTCGACGGCACGCCCAAGCAGTTTGTCGAGGCTCTCATGAGTGCCGTGTGCCTTCTCTAGGTCAGCCGCGCGGCACCAAAGGTCGCGGCAGTCGGGGAATACGCGCAGAGTGAATGCGAGCACCGCGCGCGCAGTACCAACGCATCCGCGGGCCTCCGCTGCCTCTGTGTCACCAAGCCATGTCGTAAAACGATCTTCCTCGTCCACGTCCATCGCAACGGTTGCAGATTCAATCGCTTCGCACGTAACGTGGCGCACCCTCCGCCTCACATCGCTCAGCCTCCTTGAGTCATTGCTCGCGAGTGAGCAATACACCATGCGCACGTAATGTCCGCACAGCTGTTGCAAGCGTCTTATCGACGCGTTCGATACGCTTCTCCTCCGAGAGTTCGGCCGCATACGCCTCTTGTTCGATCAACCGCCCTGCGGCGATCCAAATATCGTGAGATGTCGGCACCGCTTTGCGCGCCTTGTTGAGCACCCCTTTCGCCTTTTCCGGGCGTCTCAAGGCGGGCAAGGGCGAACCAAAGCTCAACGGAGAGTGGGATTACTTCAACAGCCCTGGAGAGAAGAATGCGTGCATCCGCGGGGGATGTTTCTAGATTGATGGTTTCTTTCCAGAGGCGCACCGAGCTTGGAATGTGTCACAGAGCTAGGTCACAAATGAGCCTGTAAAAGATGGTAGAAATGGAGAAGTCGTAACTTACCTCGTCGTAATACACGCTTCTTTGCTTTTCACGTCATGCTCAAGGTCAGCGCCGCGTGTTGCAGAGGTCGTGTTAGTGGCGCATCACAAGCTCAAGAAACGTGTGAAGTCATGTGGAGGGCTGTGTATTAGGATTGTGTCATGTGGAAGGCTGTGTATTAGGATTGTACGCCATCTAAAGAATAGCGGTGAGTGAATCCAAGCAATCTCTTCGCCCTTTTCCTCCCCACATCTGAAACCTCGTCAATGAGCTCATCACGGTATGTCAACGGAAATTCACTCACCAGAAAACCGAACTAACTAAGGAAGTCTCGATAGCCTTGCCCAGGAGCAACTCCATGATCCACTCTCCATGATATACCCCGCCATCGGTCCGCCATCATTCCCATCTCGCCCTGGGTCATTCGTTCAGATAGATTGCTGTTTGGAAGTCTCGTTGACGGAAACGTTAGCACGTGGTGAGACTAGGAAGTGGTCCACTGATGCAGGACGACGTATGTTCCATATATCTTTTGCATGTCACTGATGCTGATTGGTGCGATGTAGACCGGTTGACAATCGACATACTCCCCGACGTTGCCCTCTTAGAAATATTTGATTGCTATGTGAATCAAGCTCGAGAAGAAGAAGAAGAAGAAGAAGACCCGTTCAAAATACAGGCATGGCATACGCTGGTGCACGTGTGTCGAAAATGGCGGATCATTGCTCTTGGGTCACCACTTCGCCTGGATCTTCGACTTTTCTGCACTGACACAACACCGGTGAAGGAGACGTTGGCTGTTTGGCCTCCCTTGCCCATCGTCATAGGGCGATATGACGAATCAACACAAATGGATAACATCATTGTAGCACTTGAGCATAACGACCGTGTATGTCAAATCAACCTCGTGGACATTACAAATTCGCAAATGGAAGAAGTCTTGGCAGCGATGCAGCAACCATTCCCGGCGCTAACGAAGTTGAGGATCTCGTGGGCATATTGGCAGAAAGATGAAACGCGCCCAGTCGTTCCGGAATCGTTATTGGGTGGATCTGCACCACGTCTACAACATCTCGAGTTGCATGGTGTTCGATTTCCGGGATTACCCAAACTGGTTTTGTCTGCCACTGACCTTGTCAGTCTTTCCATTTCGAACATTCCTCATTCCATATACTTCTCACCCGAGGCGATCGTCCGTTGCCTTTCCACGTTGATGAGGCTCGAAAGACTTGAGCTAGAATTCGAATCCCCTCTATCTCGCCCTATCCGGGAAAGCCGACGTCTGCATCCGCTCACACGCTCGGCCCTCCCTGCTCTCACTCATATTGGGTTCAAAGGGGTCAGTGAATACTTGGAGGACCTCGTGGCCCGGATCGATGCGCCTCTACTCCACAGGTTATATATAACGTTCTTCCATCAACTCATATTCGACACTCCACAACTCGCCCAATTCCTCGGTCGCACGCCAAACATCCAGCCATCCGTTGAAGCCCACATTGGCTTCTCCGGACGATACGTCGAGGTTGCCTCTTCACGGACATTTCCCAGAAAGGTCGTGTTGGGGATCAGATGCAGACAGCCAGATTGGCAGCTTTCATGTCTGACACAGGTCTGTAGCTCGTCCTTCCCCGAGGCTTTCATTCCAACGGTGGAACACCTCTACATCTGTGAGGGTTTTGGGCAACCACGTTGGCAAGACGACATTGAGGACAGCCAATGGCTGGAAGTCTTACATCCATTCACCGCTGTGAAATGTCTCTACCTATCCCAGGCATTCGCATCACGTATCGCTCCCGCCCTGCAAGAGCTCGCCGGGGAAGTGTTACCCTCCCTTCAGAATCTTTTCTTGGAGGATCTCCACACATCAGGGCATGCCGATGAAGCCATCGGAAAGTTCGTTGCCGCGCGACGGCTCGCCGGTCACCCTATAGTTTTCTCTAACTGGGACAGATAACAAGACGAGTGATAGGAGGTTGATGATTGATTGTCTCTGCTTCATTTTCCAATTTCGTTTAGTCACATCTACTTACCACCCGCCATCGTCCTTAGCGTCCGTCGTTTGTGTCCTGAGACATCAGTCACGGTATTTATCTTAGCATCCCCATGATCAGACTTATTTGTACGATATCGTTATGTAGGATAGAGACCAATAGATTTCGAACTAGTCATTGACAACTACGCAACCCTCATATGTCGTATCTTGCATCCCGGCTGCTGCTCAGTGCCAACATGTTGGCCCATTCGGCATCGACGCACTTGCGTGCTGGGATGGACGCGAATCACACCGTGTCGCTATCCGAAGCTCAGACTGTGGCTATGTGATTCCGGAATAATACAATACTTCGAAGTACTACAGGACAGGATGTTCACTGCAAAGCAACAGCGACCAACTCAGGAATTTCCTTGGCCGACTTCCCCCCGTTTTTATCGTCTTTGGCGATTGGTTGCCACGTCTCACCATGACGTGGTTCCGCCGCCTGACATCGCACTATCACATCCTCCTGTTGTGCCGCCGTCTCATGTTGGCGCTCGAATTTGAGCCACCAGCCCCACGCATCACCCAAGTCCGGTCCCGCACTCACAGCGCGCTCGAACCACTCCCGTGCCTCCTCGATCCTCCGGTCTGCCCAATACAGCCGGGCGACCAAATTGCCATCGACCAGAGCATGTCGGATGTTGGGCATTCTTGCAGCGCGCAAGCAACGCCTTCCCCTGAGCGGGCGCGCCTGAACGCTCCTTGACCCGCCCAGAGGACGTCACTCTTTGGGTTGACTAGACGCGCCTTCTCGAGCAATGCCCTTGCACGAATACTCTTCCCGTCCGCCTCTTCTAGTCTGCTAGCGAGCACCCGTAGGGTGACATTCTTCTGGACGGCCTTGATTCCAGCAACATAGGCGGTGCGTGCTGCTGAGTAGTTGTTAGCGGCTTGGTGAATCTGCCTTTAGACCATGTACAGTTTAGCAAACTTGGGATATTTCGATAATGCGGTGGTGACTATTTTGAGAGCGAGTTCAGATTGGCCTTGCTGTCGTTCGAATACGGCCGACTTCAGCCAGATCTAGGGAAAAGGTAAACAACAAAATGAGTCCCAGTATTCGCCGAGAGAAGAAGAAAGGTTGTAATCACCCTCTCGGTGTCTGCGACTGTCCGCGCACGCACCAACAGTTCCCGTGCCAGCCAATTCTCCATTTTCTGCCTCGAGCTTGACGGCCGCCAGTCAGATCTGTTCGCTCTCCGAATTCCTCACGAATGCGCGTTCGAGCACCTCACGCGCCGCATGTACGTCCCCACCCAACCACTTCCCCTTGGCCCACATAAGCCATTGTACTTCCGCCTGGGGGCAGCACTCGACGGCACGCGCAAGCAGGTTTGTCGAGGTTCTCGTGAGTGCCGTGTGCCTTCTCCAGGTCAGCCACGCGGCGCCAAAGGTCGGGGCGGTCGGGGAATACGCGTAGAGCGAATGCGAGCACCGTGCCCGCAGTACCAACGCGTCCGCTGCCTCTGCGTCACCAAGTCATGTCGTAGAACGGTCTTCCTCCTTCACGTCCATCGCAAGGGTTGCGGATACAATCACTTCGCATGTACGCGGCGTACCCTCCGCCTCACATCGCTCAGCTTCCGTGAGCCATTTCTCGCGAGTGAGCAATATACCATGCGCACGTGATGTCCGCACAGCTGTTGCAAGCGTCTTATCGACGCGTTCGAGTTCCTCCGTCGCTTCTAATACGAGAGTTCGGCCGCATATGCCTCTTGTTCAATCAACCGCACTGCGGCAATCCAATATTTTGAGATGTCGGCACCGCTTTGCGCGCCTTGTTAAGCACCCCTATCGCCTTTTCGGGTGTCTCAAGGCGGGCAAGGGCGAGCCAAAGCTCAATAGAGAGAGGGATTACTTCAACAGCCCCGGAGAGAAGAATGCGTGCATCCGCGGGGGATGTTTCTAGATTGATGGTTTCTTTCCAGAGGCGCACCAAGTTTGGAATGTGTTCGAGAGCTAGGTCACAAATGAGCCTGTAAAAGTCGGTGGAAAGAAATGGAGAAGTCGTACCTCGTCGTAATACACGCTTCTTTACTTTCCCATCATGCTTAAGGTCAGCAGCCACCAGCCAAATCTTTACGCTTTGTCCGACGTGCTGCGCAGCATTGGCAAGAATGATTTTGGCGTCGTCGTTTTGCTGGGTGATGATGTGAGCCCGTCTTAGCTGGACAGGATGTCAAGTCCACGTACATATAATCTTGCGGCTATTCGGGCACTGCTCGCAGCCTTGTTTGATAAGTTTACGCGCAGAAACCATACGCCCCGCATGCTCTTCCAAGGCAGCTGCTGCGATCCAACCGGGGGCGTGTTTCGGATTGGACTTGATGAGCGAATCGAATAGCATACGCGCGCGTTTAATGCCGCCAATCTCTGCCTCGGTCTTAATGACTTGACTATCCAATGAAGAAAGGTACCCTTTTGGATCGATGGATGTGGCAGAACCAGATCTGAAGTACAGTCAAGCCCAGACAAGAGAAGAGACAGAAACAGGCATCCGTACCTGATCGAGTTTGAGGAAGAGGCTCGGCAATTAGCCAATCTCAACAAAGTTCGTTAAAGTGCCAGAATCGGCCGGAGTATCGAATTGGCCATGTTCCTGTACATCATGAGTCGACAGAAGTTCACGATGCCAAGTCAGGCGCACTCTTATGGATGGTGAGGCTGGTGTGATTCTTAGGGTGAGAGAAGAAGCGGAGTGGGGGAGAGAAGGATCTCTGGACCCCCGGGACTACTTGGTCCCTTATGCGTGCACGTGCAGCGAAGATTACATGACTAGCTAGCGGATGCACCTGACCAATCCGTGGGAGTTACGTGCCGGATTGGGCTATTCCCAAAACGCACCTTCGAATACACCCTTCCCCCTGTCTCCTACAATAATGCTCTCTGGCACAGCAAACGAGCGCTCCTCCCTCCGTCGTTTTCTCCGCGTCGGAAGGTAACTGCGATGGAATGGTTACAAAGTCGGAGAAAGAAGGCCTGAAACGTGTGAAGGAATAGAATTTTCTTGTTCGTGATGCCAGAGGGGTTCTAAAGTCCCAGCCTGCTCTCTGGAATAAGGTTATTGGTGTCGGGTATGCTCTCCCACTCGGCGTCTGTAACAACTGTCAACTGCAAGCCCTCGTTTCCCAATTAGCGAATTGTTGCTGAAGCGCTGAAGTTTCGGCCGCTCTGCGCGGTGCCTTTCCCTTGCTTCGCGGGCCGTGGCGGCCACGCCGGCGCGAGTCCATTGTTTGGTCGACGTGTTTAGGCCATGTATGTCGAATTGACCTCTTTGGACGTCCAAAATTCGCAACTGGAAAAAGTCTTGGCGATACAGCGACCATTCCCGGCGCTAAGCGCTAACCCATTTGGCGATCTGGTTGGAAGATGAACCGCGCCCGGTCGTTTCCGAATCGTTCGTTCTTGTGTGGATCTGCATCACATCTGCGACATCTCGACTTTTATTGCGTTCCACTTCCGCGAACTTACGTTTGTCTGCCACTCACCTTGTCCATTTCGTCTTTGGAATACTCCTCATTCACTTCTCACCGGAGACGATGGTTCGTTGCCTCTCCACGTTGATGAGGCTCGAAAGACTTTCGCTAGGATTCGGATCCCCTCCACCTTGCCCAGTCCGGGGAAGCCGACACGACGTCTTCCCCCACCCACACGTTCTCCCCTTCCCGTTCTCAGGAATCTCAGGTTTATAGGTGTCAGTGAATACGTAGAGGATCTCGTGGCCTGGATTGATGCCCCTCTACTGGGTGGTCTGTCTATAACATTTTTCCATCATCTTCGACACCCCACAACTCGCCCAGTTTATCGGTGGCACACCAAAACTCCAAACACTTGATGAAGCACGGGTGGTCTTTTCCGATCGCCTTGTTGAGATTATATCTCCACAGACACTTTCCAGAAGTTTCGCATTGGGAATCAGTTGCAGACAGTCAGATTGGCAGTTATCGTCCCTGGCACAGGTGTGCAGCTCGTCCTTCCCTATTCCCACGGTGGAACGCCTCTAAATCTGCGAGAAGGAATATGACCGACCGCGTTGGAAAGTCGACATCAAGAATAGCCAACTGCGTCGGAGCATGCTGATACACGACTTGCGACGCGGGCAAAAATCCGTCAAGTTGTTCCTCGAAAACAGAACAAGTGATACGAGGTCGATGATTGATTCAACTTGTGTCTGCGCCCCGTCATCAGCGTCATTGGTCATCGATCATTGGCCGTAGAAGTTCCTCCCGGCATCAAAGCTCATTTTTATTCCTCGCACAATTTCCACCTCGGATAGTACCACTTCGCTATTGTCCTCAGCGTCCATCGTTTGGACCTGAGACATCAGTCACAGTATTTTTCTTAGCATCACTAGGATCAGACTTACTGTATTTGTACGATATCATTGTGTAGGATGGAGATCAATAGATTTCGAACTAGTCATTAACGACCACGCAACCCTCAGCTTCACGGTTCATGACGTATCTTGCATTCCGCAACACGACGTTGGCTCATTCGGTATGGACGCACTTGTGCGCTGGGATGGACGCGAATTACACCGTGTCGCTATCCGAAACTCAGACCGGGGTTATGTGATTCCGGAACAATACATGCACAGAAGTACTACAGGACGGGATGTTCACTGCAATGCAGGCTATGCAGCGGCCGTGACCAACACAAGACTCCTTCATAAACCTTACGCCGGGTTGTTATCATCCTTGGCGATTGGTTGCCACGTCTCATCGTGACATCGTTCTGCCGCCTGATATCACATTACCATATCCATATCCATCCTCTTGTATACTGGCCGTTGTCCCAAGTTGCCGCTCAAATACGAATCACTAGTAACCCCACGCACCGAGCCCGCACTCGAACCACAGCCAGCGGCGTGCCCTCTTGATCTTCCGCTCAACCCAGAACAGGCGAGCAATGGAAAAATGACAAGTGGGTCATTGGCACATTTGTTGAACGCGTTCACAATACGCGCCTTGCATTGTGTCCGAACCTAGCCATCGAGGCTTAAGCGCAGCAAGCCACGCCGGTCACGTGTAGTAGCACACTAGTAGCACGCACTGACGTCCCTCGATCGGCCTGGACCACCCAGCTGCTGAGAACTCTCTAGTACTAGTACTAATGCCCTTGCACAAGCCCCCCATCCGCCTCTCCGCCTCCTCTAGTTTGCTAGCAAGTACCACAAGGAGACATCCTTCCGGATAAATTTGAGCCCAGCAGCACTGGTAGCGCGTGCCGCAGAGAGCGTGTTGGCGGCGCATCACAAGCTCATGGAAGGAACGTGTGGTGACATGTGGAGGGATGTGTATTAGGGTTGTACGCCGTATAAAGAGTAGCGGTGAGTGAATCCAAGCAATCTCTTCGCCTCTTTCCTCCCCACACTGAAACCTCGTCAATGAACTCATCACGGTATGTCAAAGGAAATTCACTCACCGGAATACCGAAATAACTAAGGAAGTCTCGATAGCCTTGCCCAGGAGCAACTCCATGATCCACTCTCCATGATATACCCCGCCATCGGTCCGCCATCATCCCCCTCTCGCCCTGGACCATTCGTCCAGATAGATTGCCATTTGGAAGGCTCGTCAACGGAAAAGTGTGCACATCGTGAGACTCTAAAGTGGTCTACTATTGCAGGATGGAGTATGTTCCATATATTTTTTGCATATCACCCTGCAACTGTTGCTGATTGATGCGATGTAGGCTGGGTGACAATCGACATGCTCCCCGACGTTGCCCTCTTAGAAATATTCGACTGCTATGTGAATCAGGCTCGAGAAGAAGAAGAAGACGACCCGTTCAAAATAGAGGCATGGCATACGCTGGTGCACGTGAGTCGAAAATGGCGGACCACTGTTCTTGGGTCACCACGTCGCCTGGATCTTCGACTTTTCTGCACGGACAAAACACCGGTGAAGGAGACGTTGGCTATTTGGCCTCCCTTGCCCATCGTCATAGGGCAGTATAGCCACCCAGCACAGATGGATAACATCATTGTAGCACTTGAGCAGAACGACCGTGTATGTCAAATTGACCTCTGGGGAGTTACAAATTCGCAATTGGAAGAAGTCTTGGCAGCGATGCAGCACCCATTCCCGGCGCTAACGGAGCTGGGGATTATCTGGACGAATTGCAATTGGCGGAAAGATGGACAGCTGGAAGATGAAGCGCGCCCAGTCGTTCCCGAATCGTTCTTGGGTGGATCCGCACCACGTCTACAACTTCTCAACTTGAGAGGCGTTCCATTTCCGGGACTACCCAAACTGCTTTTGACTGCCACTGACCTTGTCAGTCTTCGCATTCGGGAAATTCCTCATTCCGGATATTTTTCACCCGAGGCGATGGTCCGTTGCCTTTCCACGTTGACGAGGCTCGAGTCACTTTGGCTGGAATTCAAATCCCCTCTATCTCGTCCTATCCGGGGAAGCCGACGTCCGCCTCCGCCCACACGCTCGGCCCTCCCTGCTCTCACTTATTTTCGCTTTGAAGGGGTCAGTGAATACTTGGAGGACCTCGTGGCCTGGATCGATGCGCCTCTACTCGACAACTTGGATATAATGTTCTTCCATCAACTCATATTCGACACTCCACAACTCGCCCGATTCGTCGCTTGCACACCAAACATCCAGCCACCCGTTGAAGTCTGTATTTCCTTCTCCGATTACGGCGTTGTGGTTACCTCTCCCAGAAAGTTCAAGTTGCGAATCAGATGCAGACAGTTAGATTGGCAGCTGTCGTCCCTGGCACAGGTCTGTAGCTCGTCCTTCCCCGAGGCTTTCATTCCCACGGTGGAACACCTCAACATCTGTGAGCGTTTTTTGCAACCACGTTGGCAAGACGACATTGAGGACAGCCAATGGCCGGAATTCTTACATACATTCTCCGCTGTGAAATATCTCTACCTAACCCAGAAATTCGCATCACGTATCGCTCCCGCCCTGCAAGAGCTCGCCGGGGAAGTGTTACCCTCCCTTCAGAATCTTTTCTTGGACGATCCCCACCCATCATGGCCTGTCGAGGGAGCCATCAGAAAGTTCGCTGCCGCGCGACAGCTCGCCGGTCACCCAATAGCTGTCTCTCTCTGGAACGGAAAATATGTCGAGTGGTAGGAGGTTGATGATTGATTGTCTCTACCTCATCTCCCCATTACGCTTACTAGTCACATCTACTTACCACCCGCTATCGTCCTTAGCGTCCGTCGTTTGTGTCCTGAGACATCAGTCACAGTATTTCTCCTAGCATCACCATGATCAGACTTATTTGTACGATATCGTTATGTAGGATAGAGACCAATAGATTTCGAGCTAGTCATTGACAACTACGCAACCCTCATATGTCGTATCTTGCATCCCGGCTGCTGCTCGGTGCCAACATGTTGGTCCATTCGGCATCGACGCACTTGCGTGCTGGGATGGACGCGAATCACACCGTGTTGCTATCCGAAACTCAGACTGCGGCTATGTGATTCCGGAATAATACAATACTTGGAAATACTACAGGACAGGATGTTCACTGCAAAGCAGCAGCGACCAATTCAAGAATTTCCTTGGTTGACTTTCCCCCGTTTTTATCGTCCTCCACGTCTCACTGTGACATTTTTCCGCCGCCTGACATCGCACTATCACATCCCCCTGTTGTGCGGCCATCCCATGTTGGCGCTCGAGTTTGAGCCACCAGCCCCACGCATCACCCGAACTTATAGCGCGCTCGAACCACTCGTGTGCCTTCTCGATCCTCCGGTCTGCTCAATACAACCGAGTAACGGTACAAATCACGAGCGGGTCAGCCTCGCATTTCCTGAGCGCGTCTACACTGCGTGCCTTGCGTTAGGGCCGGGCCTCTGACCAGATTGCCATCGACCAGAGTATGCCGGATGTTGGGCAGGCATTCTTGTAGCGCACGCGCAAGTAACGCCTTCCCTTGGGCGGGGGCGCCCGATCGCTCCTCGACCCTGACTGCCTCCACCCAGAGGACGTCACCCTTCGGGTTGACCGTTGACTAGACGCGCTTTCTCGAGCAATGCCCTTGCACAAATACTCTTCCCGTCAGCTTCTTCTAGTCTGCTCAGGCTAGCAAGCACCCATAGAGTGACATCCTTCGGGACACCCTTGATTCCAGCAGCATACTAGGTGGCGCGTGCTGCGGGGTAGTTGTTGGCGGCTTGGTGAATCTTCCCTTGGACCATGTAAAGTTTAGCAAACTTGGGATATTTCGATAATGCGGTGGTGACTGTTTTGAGAGCGAGTTCAGACCGGCCTTGTTGTAGTTCAAATACGGCCGACTTCAACCAGATCTAGGGAAAAGGTAAACAATAAAATGAGTCCCAGTATTCGCCGAAAGAAGAGGAAAGGTTGTAATTACCTGCTCGGTGTCTGCGATTGTCCGCGCACGCACCAACAGTTCCCGTGCCACAGCCAATTCTCTCTATTTTCCGCCTTGAGCTTGACCGCCGTCAGCCAAATCTGTTCGCTCTCCGAATTCCTCACGGATGCGCGTTCGAGAACCTCACGCGCCACACGTATGTTCCCACCCAGCCACTTCTCCTTGGCCCACATAGGCCATAGTACTGTACTTCCGCCTGAGGGCAGCACTCGACGGCACGCGCAAGCAGTTTGTCGAGGGTCTCGTGAGTGCCGTGTGCCTTCTCTAGGTCAGCCGCGCGGCGCCAAAGGTCGCGGCGGTCGGGGAATACACGTAGAGCGAATGCGAGTACCGCGCGCGCAGTACCAATGAGTCCGCGCGCCTCTGCTGCCTCTACGTCACCAAGCCATGTCGTAAAACGGTCTTCCTCCTCCACGTCCATCGCAACGGTTGCAGATACAATCGCTTCGCACTTACGCGGCGCACCCTCCGCCTCACATCGCTCAGCTTCCTTGAGCTATTGCTCGCGAGTGAGCAATACACTATGCGCACGCAATGTCCGCACAGCTGTTGCAAGCGACTTATCGACGCGTTCGATACGCTTCTCCTCTGAGAGTTCGGCCGCATACGCCTCTTGTTCGATCAACCGCCCTGCGGCAATCCAATATTTTGAGATGTTGGCACCGCTTTGCGCGCCTTGTTGAGCACCCCTATCGCCTTTTCGGGTGTCTCAAGGCGGGCAAGGGCGAGCCAAAGCTCAATAGAGAGAGGGATTACTTCAACAGCCCCGGAGAGAAGAATGCGTGCATCCGCGGGGGGTGTTTCTAGATTGATGGTTTCTTTCCAGAGGCGCACCAAGTTTGGAATGTGTTCGAGAGCTAGGTCACAAATGAGCCTGTAAAAGTCGGTGGAAAGAAATGGAGAAGTCGTACCTCGTCGTAATACACGCTTCTTTGCTTTCCCATCATGCTTAAGGTCAGCAGCCACCAGCCAAATCTTTACGCTTTGTCCGACGTGCTGCGCAGCATTGGCAAGAATGATTTTGGCGTCGTCGTTTTGCTGGGTGATGATGTGAGCCCGTCTTAGCTGGACAGGATGTCAAGTCCACGTACATATAATCTTGCGGCTATTCGGGCACTGCTCGCAGCCCTGTTTGATAAGTTTACGCGCAGAAACCATACGCCCCGCATGCTCTTCCAAGGCAGCTGCTGCGATCCAACCGGGGGCGTGTTTCGGATTGGACTTGATGAGCGAATCGAATAGCATACGCGCGCGTTTAATGCCGCCAATCTCTGCCTCGGTCTTAATGACTTGACTATCCAATGAAGAAAGGTACCCTTTTGGATCGATGGATGTGGCAGAACCAGATCTGAAGTACAGTCAAGCCCAGACAAGAGAAGAGACAGAAACAGGCATCCGTACCTGATCGAGTTTGAGGAAGAGGCTCGGCAATTAGCCAATCTCAACAAAGTTCGTTAAAGTGCCAGAATCGGCCGGAGTATCGAATTGGCCATGTTCCTGTACATCATGAGTCGACAGAAGTTCACGATGCCAAGTCAGGCGCACTCTTATGGATGGTGAGGCTGGTGTGATTCTTAGGGTGAGAGAAGAAGCGGAGTGGGGGAGAGAAGGATCTCTGGACCCCCGGGACTACTTGGTCCCTTATGCGTGCACGTGCAGCGAAGATTACATGACTAGCTAGCGGATGCACCTGACCAATCCGTGGGAGTTACGTGCCGGATTGGGCTATTCCCAAAACGCACCTTCGAATTTAGTGCTGCCGCGACTCGGTCCCGCTTGGCTCCGCTCAGCTCAGCACCAGCTCATCCAAATTGGGACGAGCGGAGCGGAGCCAGACCGTGGCTTACCGCTCGAGCGACTTTGAGTCGTCCGGATTTGGGTTATTCCCTTTAAGGTGAGTCCATGACTCGTGAGCCGTGACCTGTGACTCCGTGACTCAACCTCCCGTGCCTCCGAATACGATGGTTCCTTGAAGAAGTGCAACGCGATGCCCAAGCACAAGGTCAGAACGAGCATTCCACGTCCGCGTGGGTTTGCGCGCGCGACGATGGCTTGTATGTGCTCAGGGACAACGTACATCTTTCAAGTTGGATGTATGCATCGACCGTGCCATGTGCGTACGTTCATCCCATTCCCATTCCCGATGCGTGCCTTCTTCCTTCGTCGGCTCCACGCACCCACCGCCATCTCACCTTCCCTTTTCTCTCTCCTAGGTGGGACGCGTCCATGGGAATCCTAGCCGCCACACAGGACCCCGAAGTATCCGCCCGCTTGGACGCCATCGTGCGCCCTCTCCTATCACCAGACCATCCCGAGGTCGTAAAGGTTACACGCGGCTCCGCGTGTTGCAGACCAAACCCGGTCGTGCGGATGTGCCGCGCGTGCTCAGCGTATCGTGCAGCGACAAGATTGCGTGCTGGTCCGTGCTCGGCATACAGGGTGCGGTTGCGAGCCTGATCCTCGCACCCGTATATATCTACGCGATCGTACTTGGCGAAGTAGATAATTCGATGCGGGAGCAGGTCCTAATCGACTGCGATCGTGTATTCTATGCCAGGCTTAGCTTGGTGACTTAGGACTTAGAAGGTGATTGGTACAGTACGATCTACCCCCATCTCTCTCACGCGTAGATCATCCTTCCGTCCCTTTCCCCACTGCCTCTCCCGCCTCACCCTCCTCTGTCAATCCACCCAAATCTTCAAGCACAGCCATCCAGCGCACCCCGTCCTCTACCAGCGTAATTCTTTCAAATGGCCGGCCTCTCAAGCCATCTCTCAAATCGGCTTCTTCCTCTTCCATCGCTGACATGGTAGCCTCGAGTGCCCATCATACCCGTGCCCAGTCAATGCCCACCACTCCAGTTTATGGTCGGAAAAACGTTCATTTCAAGGAAAAAGATGAGGGCCTAGAATCTGTCCGTCTCTTTCGTCGTACCGGAAAACCGGTTTCCGTCTTAAAGCCCACTTCGGACACCGAGACGGAGACTGAGCCTGAGCCTTCTGGTTTCCCTTTCCTGCACGCATCGTCCAACAATTTCGGCTCTTCCGCATCTTCTTCACTGACACAAATCGCAACTTGCTCACCCGTCCCTGCTTACAATCCTTCCCCTTATGCGAACGTGCACCTCGAGTCTGTCTCCCTTCCTCCTGCTCGGCCCCCCGTTTTGCGTGGTACGGTCCTTGTTCGTAACATCGCGTTTGAAAAGTACGTAGGTGTCCGATTCACCCTCGATGACTGGACGACCGTGTCCGAGGTACTGGCCACGTATACTGGCCCAGTTGCCTCACTAGAGACGTTACCTGGTACAAACCAAGGCAAAACGGTGGGCGACCTTATCGGCTCAGCGGGGACCAGAGGGTGGGACCGGTTCAACTTCGCTGTCAAGCTCGAGGATTATGAAACCTATCTCTGGCAGCGTACTCTCTACCTCGTCACTCGTTACACAGCGCCTGGTGTCGGCGAATTTTGGGATAACAACTCGGGCGAGAACTATCGAATCACATTCCGTTCACATTCCGGACTGGTGCAACCAGAACGCAAGCGCGCCCCTTCGACCGCCCCTTTCCTCATGAGCGCAAGTCCAGCCTTACCTATCGCTTCCCGCATCTCGGCTCACGACGAGCCCCGTCCGACATTTGCTCCCCCTCAGCGATCCCCGTCCATCCAGCGCTCTGCTTCTTCTCCAATCCCGGTAGCAAGTACCGCAGGTCTTCGTCTCAATCTTCGACATTATGCAGCTCCCACCCCTCCGCCGCGTGTCCCTCCGCCAACGGCTGTCACCTCGCCTCGCCCACCACCCCCTTCAGGTGCGCCACGTGTCATTCCTGGTGGGCAGTCCACCATCCCATCGCATCCTGAAACCCCTATTCCGGCTGAGAAGCCGGCTCTTGATAAAGATAAAGTCGACGAGGGCTTCGGGACGGGCTCGGAAGATGGTGAAGTCGCTGAGACTCGCTCGGCCCCACACCCTCACCTTTCTTTGAAGATCACTCCCCCCACCCCCGTAACCGTCCGACACCAACAGGTGTCGCCCGTGAGCCCGACCCCTTCTCCCCCGCCAAGACTGCGGGGTCCATTTTCTCCACTACACGAGCCATTTTCTCCAATATCTGGAGCGGGTCCAGATGATTCAACATACGCAACATTGATTCACGAGTGGTGCTTCGCTCAAGGGCCAGATACATTCGGTGCAGGTGCGACCATCGGGGCCCAGAGTCCCGTGCCGTGGGTTGGCGGTATGAGTTGATGAATGAAGCCGTCACCTGAGGTGTGTACTTGCTCTCTCTTGCACATCCTTTCTTGAAGACTGATGGGTTCTGTTCGTCCAGGTATTGCATCAATCCGATCATGACTCTTGAAGATGTGAGTAATGGCTGTTTATAACTATCACTATCACGATTGGCTGCTGGTGCACTTTTAAAAATATGGCACATTCCGATTTTTGTCCTCTCCTTTTCCTATACAGTTCCAGTAATTTGTGTATGAGCCTGCAACACCATGTATAAAGCCTTGGTTTTGAACTAAACCTTACAATCCCTACATAATACAAGCTTTATTTCAAGAAATCATGCAGATATGAATTCAGCTCCTCAACAGACTCCCCTTCTTCCCTCTTTTCCAGCTCAGCAATTTCCTCAGCTGTCTCTAACCCCTCAATAAAGCTTATTCCTCTGCCCTGCTTAGTTGCAAACTTCAGTAGCTGAAGAGCTTCAACAAGGGGAGGGCTAAGGGCATTTCTCCTTGCTGTAATGGTCTCCTTGCTAGAGGAGAATATCCTTTCACATGGAACTGAGGAAGCTTGTATTGGAAGTATATCCATTGCCAGCTTGAATAAAGTTGGATAATTGTTTTGATTAGCCTAAAGATCATATAAGTGTGCATTTATTAAATTAAAAATATAACACACCTCCCAGAAGGCAATGCTATCCCATTCCTCTTTCTTTGGAACAGCAAGATAGGATTCCACCTCCACTTCTAAACTTTGAACCTCAGAATTTGAGGGACCCATGCCAAGATCCATTAATGCTTGAAACATCCTTTCATTTCTTGCCTGTCCTGCTCTTTGAGATACTTCGACTTCAACTTCTCTTTCTTGTGGTGCTATATAGTGGGGTTGAAGCTAGAATATATCAATATAAATGAATAATGCTAAAAACAAATAAAACATACAGCATTAAAAAGAATAAACTTTGCCTCATCCACAAGATGATCCTTATTCTCTCTAAACCAGGCTATCTTTATCCTAGGATTTAATACTAAACTAGACATTAGAAAAGGCCAAAAAAAGGCTTAGTTACTCACATAAGGATAATATATAGGCTGGAGCAGCTGCTGTCTCCTGTTGATACTCCTCCAGCTTTTGTATACCCTCATCTATAATGTCAAAGGTATCTATATTTGACATTTTATGATCTTGAAGCTTTACAGTCAAAGCCTCAAATGCAGGAAGGGTACCCCAAAGTGTAGGAGTCTTTTCAGCAGACAATATCTGTTGATATGCATGTGGTAGCTAAAAAAATATGAATAAGTATTTATAATATACAATAGAAGTTTTTAGTATACCTTAAGTATTTCTTTCATCTTCTCTAATCCCTGCCACTCAGCTTGAGTAAGTTTGTGATCTTCATCATATTGACACAAATATTCATCAATAATCTAAAATAAACAGCTTAGCATATATTATAAAGAGGCTATAACCTTACTTACATCTCTAAGCTGTATAGCCCTATCAATCATCAAATAAGTTGATGACCACCTTGTTTCAACATCACGAATTAACTGAAGTGGTGGGAATTGAAAGTCATTTAAGAGGTCTGAAAATTTGGAACGTCGCAAAGAAGATGCACGGATCTATATAAAATTAAAGCAAAATCTCACTAATAAAAATTAAAACACTTACACTTTGTATTACTGCCCGCAGTTTTCTAATAGGGTCACCTTCAAACTCAATCTGACCCCAAGTGGTTATCATGGCCTTGCAGGCCAAGTTAACAATATGTGGGAAGCAACTATTCAAAGAAAATTAGGCCAATATTAATAAAAGTATTATACATACCGTATACGCTGTGTAGACCCAGAAAACTCAATCCCACGCTGAAGAAGAGTGCCTTGTAAGAGCAGACATGAAGGTATCATTATTGGATGCATTATCCATAGTAATCCAACCAATCTATTAAAATATATAAGCTTAAGTCTTAAGCTATTAAGCAAAACACACCTTTTTACTTTTGCCTAACTTAATGCGATCCAAAATATAAACAAATACCTTCGCAAGACGCTCTCCAGTATGGGAACCAGGAATGTGAATGAAGCCAATAAGATCAGAGCGAAGGGTAAGTTTTGGCTGCTGTAAAGAAGCTTTTTGCAGCCAATGGGCAGTAACTGCCATATAGGCCTTCATATTGAAGTCAGTCCAAACATCCATGGTAAAAGAGACCTTTCCCATGGAGGTTTGCTTAAAATAAAATAAAAATTAGCTTAATATAATTAATAAAGTAAATAAACTTACCAGCATCTGATTGGACAAACGATCTATATGCTCCTGATTTAGCTCTAGGATCCGATTTGTTAAAGAAGTTCGATGTGGAATGTCTTTCTCTTGAAGATCTCCCTTTAGTAAAAGTAGGAGATTTCTAAACTCTTTAGAATCCACAATGCTGATAGGCTAGAAATAAATGTTGTTAATAGAAATAAAAACCTAAAAATAAATAAATAAAGTGCTTATACCTGATCTGTTGCAGTAATAAATTCTGCAAGGGCATTTGTAAAGCGTGTTGGGGTAAACTGTGGCCTAGACTGAGTTTGAGTGTCAGGCCTAATACCCTCATGGGCTGCAATAGCCTCTATAGCCTCCTTGGCTGTAATGGTAATGCCACGCCTCCTACACTCAGCAGTCCACTCATTAATATGAGTGGTCTTGTCACGAGCAACACTAAAAAGATGCCTGCGTAAGGTAGTTGTAGAGGTTTTTTTACCATATCGAACTGGGGTAAAACTAGGGTTATTTTCAGCCCTAGACCTAAAAATCCCTTTTAATCCCTTTTAAAAATCTTATAAAAATTTAACCACTTACAAGCAAAACTTGCAGTGCTTTGTTTGATCTGGATAAACCTCATAAAAGGGTAAAAGATCAGCAGAACGACCTTCTGCCTTTTTCTCTGCCCTAAGTGTTGGACGCCGCTGATGTCTATGAGGAGTAGGAGACATTTGCTCATTTTGACCCCTCTCACTTCTCTCTGATGAGGTACTAGGAGATACATTCATGCTAAAGTTCTCCTCCTATAATAAATTCTAGAAAATGAATTTAAAAATAAATTAAAAATAAAAAAGCACCTGAGTATGAGTATCAGCCATAATATTGCCTCTAGGACCAACAAAAGGGTCATCAGCCTGAGAATCAGTTTGACTTTGATAACCCTGGTGATGTGTAAAAGCCCGAGTTTCACTGGCAGCACCCAAAGTAACAGCAGGTGGACTAAAGTGCACTCGACGCCGTCCTTCTGGTGCAGGGGTTACTACTGGGATAGCACCAGAAGAACCAGCTGGTTGAGCTACTAATGTTGAGCACTTATATTGAGTAATTGATAACAACATACCTTCGACCGGAAAGGTGGTCTGAAGCCCTCCCCCAGGATAGTGGATGTCAGCCTTTCGGCTCTTTTTTGGGGTCCTCTTCTTGGAAGAAGGTGTTGATGGTTTCCGCTTTGGTGGCATTATCAAGTAAAGGTGGAAAAACAGGGAGTTGAGGTATGATCGTGCAGTGATCGTGTGTGCAGAAAGTCGTCGATGTGATCTGATTACAAAGTAACGGTGTCCAAGTCAATTTTTCGCACACTGGTTATTTCTTTGAAGTCACATAATTTCCGCCCCTTTCCCTTACAGTCCCCTTGATTGCCTGTCAATCTCAACGCCTGCTCATGCACCATCTTACCCTGGGTCCGCATCCTCGAGACCGCCGCCCTGGCACGCGACATAACGTCGTCGTACCCCTCCCCCGCAACTTTCTTGCCACGCACCCACGTCTACGCCGCCTCAACATCAACGGTGCCTTTCTCTCCAGTTGGGCTACCCCCCCAGGAGGCCTACCGCTCTCCTCGCTCACCTATCTCAGTATCTTAGCTCCCGATCCACGCAAGATCGTCGAGCACGCCGAGTTAGTAGTCCCCATGCACGACGAGTTCCTGGGCTATCTCTCACAGATGCCTGCACTGGAATCTCTCATCCTGTCTCACTGTCTTCCCCCATTTGCCACAGCCTATTCGACACGCACAATCTCCCTTCCAAATCTTCGCTCTCTCAACTTCCACGACCGTGTAGACAGATGTCGACAGGCCTTCGACGCGCTAAGCATCCCGCCAAATACAACGATCAAAATCTCCTGCTGGTCCATCTGTCCACCCTCCAAACACGACTGCCTACGCATCCTCCCCTCCATCTCTGCACACCTCTGCCGGGAAGACCCCAATAGAACCACCAGCCCCACCACCACTACCACTCGCAGCAGCAGCAGCAGCAGCAGCGGGCCACACGCGCTCTCCCTCTCCTCCTCATCGATCGATGGTCGGACCGGATTCATACTCTTAGCCTGGCACACCTTCACACCACCAACCCTGACCGAAGACCGAGAGCAATACTTCGGACCTAAAATCTCCCCGGACGTGCGACTCGAATGTGAGTGGGACGCGATCGACGATCCCGAGATGGAGCGGCGGGCTTTGCGTCGCGGGACACGATGCATCCAAGGCATTTGCCCATGCTCATCAAGCCGAAGCCGTGGTCAAATCACAATGAAGGCAGTTACATCTATAATAAGAGTGCGTTTATATCTTCTTGGGGTCAAGCGGTTGGAACTTAAGGCTTCTTTCAGGCCGGGCGATGCGTCTTAAGGACTCACAAGAACAGCAAAGTATCTGAAACACACATCGTCACGCGGGAATGTTGAGTTGCCGCTGGTCTCGATGTTCTCAGCTCGACGCCATGGAAGATCAATCTCAAGATTTTCGACGTCGTGCTCGAAGTATGGATTGCGGGCTATCGCCTTGGAAAACTACCGCCTGCCGTATATGAGGAACCCGACCAGAGGGCGCGAAGTGTCTTCATCCAACGTCAACGCCAGTGGCTCGTGAATAAAGCAAACAATCACTCGGAAAGGTGTAGCGTCAACTACAAAATTGAGATTGCCCGCGCGGTGAGCCTCCTGATTCGATTTATTCGCTTCCCGCTCTCCATGCTGATGCGCTCGCCAAGTATCTGGGCGACACTTTCTATCTCCCCCATAATCTCGACTTCCGTGGCCACGCCTATCCGCTCCCTCCCCATCTGAACCATATTGGGGACGATTTAAGTCGCGGATTACTTCTGTTTGGCGAGGCCAAGCCCCTTGGCGACCTTTGAAGAACGGGCGGAGTTCGTTCACAAGTACCCAGATGACATCTTCGACAGTGTAGTGAATCCTCTAACTGTGAGTCTCGTTCCTTTTACCCAAGCACCGTCGGTGATCTTGAGGCGCGCAGTGTTGTCAGACGTGCCATCGCCACTCCGTCAAGTTCATTTGGCGAGGTCCCTACTGGTGATGCCTCGGATCTTCCTCCTATCAAGTTGGCCGAGGCTGTCAGCTTGCACAGTCGCTCGCATCCGTATACCAAAAGGCCGGTGCCAACCCTGCCAACCCTGCCCGTCTGTTGAGGACGAGTCTGCCATTTACGTTTCGCGCCTCGCCGCCAACCTTGTCAATGCCAAGAACTTTGAGGTTTCCGAGTGGGAGTCTCCCACGCCTTAACTCGGTTCCCTTACCCAGAGTCCTGAGCCCGTTTCAATCGCTCGCGACTGGGTGGTCCGCTCTGCGTGCGAGAATTCTGATGATGATGCAGAAGAGGGCGAGGACCTCTGCGACTGACAATTCTCTTTCGCCTACTGCGGTGCCAAGATTATGCTCAACACCGCCAATCTCCGTCTTGAAGACGGTCACCGCTATGGTCTCTGTGGCAAGAACGGTACCGGAAAGTCTACCTTGATGCGCGCCATTACCGACGGCCAGGTCGAGGGCTTCTCGTCTCCCGATGAGGTTCGCACATTCTACGTTGAGCACAACATCGACGGCTCCGAATGGGTTCCGTGCTGGTCTAACATCGACCAAGAATGCACCACTCGATAACCGCACTCAGGTCAATCATGCACCCGCACTTCAAGCATTGGCTTGACCGCAACAGTTTATTCCTGGTCACCAGCAGCCTCAACAAGTGCAACGGCAGGGCCTAGTTCAAGGGCCCGGAAAGTCCATAACGTTGCAGTCGCCTCAACTATTCAACAACAGCGGGCCCCTCGTCCCGCCATCGACTGCACAAACGATGAACGCATCCAGTATGCAATCGATGGGTGCTCAGATTCCTGGTTCCAACTCAAGCAGCGGAGTGCAGAACCAGGGAGGTACCGTGCCTGTATCGATGAACCCGGCCGCGATGAACAGTGTCACTTCCAGTTCAATTCTTACCCTCTATCTTTTCGCACCCTCGCCGCCCGCCTGATTAAGGCTCACGCTGATCCGAGCCGCCGAGCCAACGTATGCTTCTGATTGCCGTTCCAACGCTGACATCCTCCCCTCTCTAGGTTCCTTAAATCTCTCACATCTCTGTCCGCTCGGACTCATCTGCGCGTTCCATCCGCGCTACAGCAGTTTCATCCTTTCCAGTCGCAGTTATGCCGTCCGAACCTGGCGCACTACGCATCGGTTCTAGGTCTGTTCCATGCAACCACAGTGCCCACACCCAACGCCTGTCGGCTCCCTCGGTGCCCATGCCGACATTCCCCCCTATGCCAACCAGTGCCATGTCTCCCCTGCGTCCGACTGCGAGCACGTCAACATGAGCATGGGAGTGGGCCAATCGCTCGTTCCCTCTCACTTGTGTGGAAGCTCAGAGCTTTCTTGCACTTCGTTCGAACGAGAGCATGAGTATCTATTCTCAAGTACTGCATGTGTAGTTGAGGAGAAATAAAAGTGCAATTTTTGTTTAAATATTGTGTGACTATCATATACTAGGCGATGATTATGAATGAGCAAGTAAAACATCAATGATCAGTCGGAATGAGATTGATCAGCGCATAACTAAAACAACGGACGTTCAACATTCCCGCGAGACACCCTACTATATAGTTCGAACCATATATGGTAATTTTGAAATGACTCAAGTCGACTTGAGCGGGCTCGGAGCAACTAAGCCGTTATATGGCTTGGCTTGGCTCGATTTGGGCCCCGCTCAGCTCCGCTCGCGGCTTGGAGCCAAGTCGCGGCAGCACTACTTCGAATACACCCTTCCCCCTGTCTCCTACAATAATGCTCTCTGGCACAGCAAACGAGCGCTCCTCCCTCCGTCGTTTTCTCCGCGTCGGAAGGTAACTGCGATGGAATGGTTACAAATTCGGAGAAAGAAGGCCCGAAACGTGTGAAGGAATAGAATTTTCTTGTTCGTGATGCCAGAGGGGTTCTAAAGTCCCAGCCTGCTCTCTGGAATAAGGTTATTGGTGTCGGGTATGCTCTCCCACTCGGCGTCTGTAACAACTGTCAACTGCAAGCCCTCATTTCCCAATCAGCGAATTGTTGCTGAAGTTTCGGCCGCCGGCTGCGAGTCCATTGTTTGGTCGACGTGTTTAAGGCCGTGTATGTCGAATTGCCTCTTTGGACGTCCCAAATTCGCAACTGGAAAAAGTCTTGGCGATACAGTGACCATTCCCGGCGCTAAACCCATTTGGCGATCTGGTTGGAAGATGAACCGCCCCCGGTCGTTCCCGAATCGTTCTTGTGTGGATCTGCACCACGTCCGCCCTTTCTCGTATCGTACCTACACGCATATTATAGACGCTCATTATATACATCAACTGTTTCTTAGTCGCTACGTCTGCGACATCTCGACTTTTATTGGTTCCACTTCCGGGATTACCGAAATTACTTTTGTCTGCCACTCACCTTGTCCATCTCGTCTTTGGAAAATTCCTCATTCCGGGTACTTCTCACCGGAGACGATGGTTCGTTGCCTCTCCACGTTGATGAGGCTCGAAAGACTTTCCCTAGGATTCGGATCCCCTCCACCTTGCCCAGTCCGGGGAAGCCGACACGACGTCTTCCCCCACCCACACGTTCTCCCCTTCCCGTTCTCAGGAATCTCAGGTTTATAGGTGTCAGTGAATACGTAGAGGATCTCGTGGCCCGGATTGATGCCCTCTACTGGATGGTCTGTCTATAACATTTTTCCATCATCTCATACTCGACACCCCACAACTCGCCCAGTTTATCGGTCGCACACCAAAACTCCAAACACTTGATGAAGCACGGGTGGTCTTTTCCGATCGCCTCGTTGAGATCATATCTCCACAGACACTTTCCAGAAGTTTCGCATTTGGAATCAGTTGCAGACAGTCAGATTGGCAGTTATCGTCCCTGGCACAGGTGTGCAGCTCGTCCTTCCCTATTCACACGGTGGAACGCCTCTAAATCTGCGAGAAGGAATATGACCGACCGCGTTGGCAAGTCGACATCAAGAATAGCCAACTGCGTCGGAGCATGCTGATACACGACTTGCGACGCGGGCAAAAATCCGTCAAGTTGTTCCTTGAAAACAGAACAAGTGATACGAGGTCGATGATTGATTCAACTTGTGTCTGCTCCCCGTCATCAGCGTCATTGGCCATCGATCATCGGCCGTAGAAGTTCCTCCCGGCATCAAAGCTCATTTTTATTCCTCGCACAATTTCCACCTCGGATAGTACCACTTCGCTATTGTCCTCAGCGTCCATCGTTTGGACCTGAGACATCAGTCACAGTATTTTTCTTAGCATCACTAGGATCAGACTTACTGTATTTGTACGATATCATTGTGTAGGATGGAGATCAATGGATTTCGAACTAGTCATTAACGACCACGCAACCCTCAGCTTCACGGTTCATGACGTATCTTGCATTCCGCAACACGACGTTGGCTCATTCGGTATGGACGCACTTGCGTGCTGGGATGGACGCGAATTACACCGTGTCGCTATCCGAAACTCAGACCGGGGTTGTGTGATTCCGGAACAATACATGCACAGAAGTACTACAGGACGGGATGTTCACTGCAATGCAGGCTATGCAGCGGCCGTGGCAACACAAGACTCCTTGATAGACCTTACGGGTCGTTATCATCCTTGGCGATTGGTTTCCACGTCTCATCGTGACATCGTTCCGCCGCCTGATATCACATTACAACATCCATCCTCTTGTATACTGGCCGTTGTCACCAAGTTGCCGCTCAAATACGAATCACTAACCCCACGCACCGAGCCCGCACTCGAACCACAGCTAGCGGCGTGCCCTCTTGATCTTCCGGTCAACCCAGAACAGGCGAGCGAAGGAAAATGACAAGTAAGTCATTGGCACATTTCTTGAACGCGTTCACACTACGCGCCTTGCATTGTGTCCGCACCTAGCCATCGAGGCTTAAGCGCAGCAGCCACGCCGGTCACGTCTAGTAGCACGCACTGACGTCCCTCGGCCTGGACCACCCAGCTGCTGAGAACTCTCTAGTACTTCTTGATCTTCCGGTCAACCCAGAACAGGCGAGCGAAGGAAAATGACAAGTAAGTCATTGGCACATTTCTTGAACGCGTTCACACTACGCGCCTTGCATTGTGTCCGCACCTAGCCATCGAGGCTTAAGCGCAGCAGCCACGCCGGTCACGTCTAGTAGCACGCACTGACGTCCCTCGGCCTGGACCACCCAGCTGCTGAGAACTCTCTAGTACTAGTGCCCCTTGCACAAGCCCCCCATCCGCCTCTCCTCCTCCTCTAGTTTGCTAGCAAGTACCACAGGGTGACATCCTTCCGGATAAATTTGAGCCCAGAAGCACTGGTAGCGCGTGCTGCAGAGTGCGTGTTCGCGGCGCATCACAACCTCATGCAAGGAACGTGGTGACATGTGGAGGGCTGTGTATTAGGGTTGTACGCCATATAAAGAGTAGCGGTGAGTGAATCCAAGCAATCTCTTCGCCCTTTTCCTCCCCACACTGAAACCTCGTCAATGAGCTCATCAAGGTATGTCAAAGGAAATTCACTCACCGGAATACCGAAGCAACTAAGCAAGTCTCGATAGCCTTGCCCGGGAGCAACTCCATCATCCACTCTCCGTGATATACCCCACCATCGGTCCGCCATCATTCCCATCTTGCCCTGGGTCATTCGTCCAGATAGATTGCCGTTTGGAAGGCTCGTTGACGGAAACGTTAGCACGTGGTGAGACTAGGAAGTGGTCTACTGATGCAGGACGACGTATGTTCCATATATCTTTTGCATATCACTGATGCTGATTGGTGCGATGTAGGCCTGGTGACAATCGACATGCTCCCCGACGTTCCCCTCTTAGAGATATTTGATTGCTATATGGATCAAGCTCGAGATGAAGGATATGATGTCGTGTGCTCAGCAGAAGAAGACTCGCTCAAAATACAGGCATGGCATACGCTGGTGCACGTGTGTCGAAAATGGCGGATCCTTGTTCTTGGGTCACCACATCGCCTGGATCTTCAACTTTTCTGCACGGACACAACACCGGTGAAGGAGACGTTGGCTGTTTGGCCTCCCTTGCCCATCGTCATAGGGCATTACCGATCAACAGCACAAATGGATAACATCATTGTAGCACTTGAGCATAACGACCGTGTATGTCAAATTGAACTCTGGGAAGTTACAAATTCGCAATTGGGAGAGGTCTTGGCAGCGATGCAGCAACCATTCCCGGCGCTAACGGAGTTGAGGATCTCGTGGGAATATGAGCAGAAAGATGAAACGCCCTCGGTTGTTCCCGAATCGTTTTTGGGTGGATCTGCACCACGTCTACAACATCTCCAGTTGGAAGGTGTTCCATTTCCGGGATTACCCAAACTGGTTTTGTCTGCCACTGACCTTGTCAGTCTTTCCATTCAGGGAATTCCTCATTCCGGATACATTTCACCCGAGGCGATGGTCCGTTGCCTTTCCACGTTGACGAGGCTCGAGATACTTTGGCTAGAATTCGAATCTCCTCTATCTCGCCCTGTCCGGGAAAGCCGACGTCCGCATCCGCTCACACGCTCGGCCCTCCCTGCTCTCACTTATTTTCGGTTTGAAGGGGTCAGTGAATACTTAGAGGACCTCGTGGCCCGGATCGATGCGTCTCTACTCGACAGCTTGCGCATATCGTTCTTCCATCAACTCATATTCGACACTCCACAACTCGTCCAATTCCTCGGTCGCACACCAATCATCCAGCCATCCGTTGAAGCCTGCATTGAATTCTCCGATCGCGATGTCAAGGTTACCTCTCCACCGACAATTCCCAGAAAGGTTGTGTTGGGGATCAAATGCAGACAGTCAGATTGGCAGCTCTCATCTCTGACACAAGTCTTTAGCTCGTCCTTCCCCGAGGCTTTCATTCCCACGGTGGAACACCTCTACATCAATGGTTGGGAACCACGTTGGCAAGATGACATTGAGGACAGCCAATGGCTGGAAGTCTTACATCCATTCACCGCTGTGAAATATCTCTACCTATCCCAAGAATTCGCGTCACGTATCGCTCCCGCCCTGCAAGAGCTCGCCGGGGAAGTGTTACCCTCCCTTCAGAATCTTTTCTTGGAGAATCCCCACCCATCAGGGCCTGTCGAGGGAGCCATCGGAAAGTTCGTTGCCGCGCGACAGCTCGCCGGTCACCCTATAGTTATTTCCCACTGGGATAGAAGGAAATGATTGATATTCTCTCCTTCATCTCCCAGATACGTTTACTCGTATCTACTTACCACTCTCTATTGTCCTCAGCGTCCATCGTTTGGGTCCTGAGACATCAGTCACAGTATTTTTCTTAGCATCACCATGATCAGACTTATTTGTACGATATCGTTATGTAGGATAGAGACCAATAGATTTCGAACTAGTCATTGACAACTACGCAACCCTGAGCTTCATGGTTCACATGTCGTATCTTGCATTCCGGCTGCCGCTCGGTGCCAACACGTCGGCCCATTCGGCATCGACGCACTTGCGTGCTGGGATGGACGCGAATCACACCAAACTCAGACTGCGGCTATGTGATTCCGGAATAATACACACTCAAGTACAACAGGATAGGATGTTCACTGCAATGCAGCATGCAGCGACCAACTCAAGAATTTCCTTGGCCGACTTCCCCCCGTTTTTATCGTCCTTGGCGAGTGGCTGCCACGTCTCACCGTGACGTGGTTCCGCCGCTTGACATCGCACTATCACATCCGACTCCTCCTGCTGTGCGGCCATCCCATGTTGGCGCTCGAATTTGAGCCACCAACCCCACGCATCACCCAAGACCGGTCCCGCACTCAGAAGCGCGCTCGAACCACTCCCGTGCCTTCTCGATCCTCCGCTCTGTCCAATACAGCCGGGCGGACGGTACAAATCACGAGTGGGTCAGCTTCACATTTCCTGAGCGCGTCTACACTGCGTGTCTTGCGTTGGGGCCGGGCTTCTGACCAGATCGCCATCGACCAGAGTATGCCGGATGTTGGGCAGGCATTCTTGTAGCGCGCGCGCAAGCAACGCCTTCCCTTGGGCGGTGGCACCCGATCGCTCCTCGACCCTGACTGCTTCCACCCAGAGGACGTCACTCTTCGGGTTGACTAGACGCGCTTCAAGTTTCTCGAGCAATGCCCTTGCACGAATACTCTAAACGGTCGCGAACACATATAATCTATTATAATCATTCAGCTACTGGGCTTCGTCTACGTCTTCTCCAAGGTGCTGTGTTGAGCAACGGCAACCAAGACAGGGGCATGGTTAGCTACGCCTGCAGGAAGACCGTTGGTCACGTTAACTGACACGTTGACTTCATCATCCGCCGCAGTATTGACGACTTTGAAGAACGCAAAATTCGATGGGTCCGAGGGGTCCGTATATGTAACGGAGCTCAATTTCTCAATAACAAAGTGGGTGTGGCCGATGATGTCGTCCCCGGAATTCAACCGCCGAGGTGCTCCATAGTAGGTCGTATCCGGGTGTTTGAAATGGCCCGCATTGAGGTGGTGTTCCGTGTTCGCCTAGAATGCGTCCAAATTCTTCGGCGTGATGAACTTTTGAGGAAGACATGTTGGTTGATGGGGCGATCACACCCATTGGGGCGGTATTGCAAAAAAACCCCTTTGATCTGCTGACCGTTTGTGAGAGGCAGGTTAACGGTCAGGCAGAAGTTGGCTCTGAAGTGTCAGACTTTGGCGTGCCATCATTGATCTTCGGTCAGTTGCTGTGTGGCGTCATTGTCGCAGTAGAGAGGTGTTGGTTCGAAGGGCATATCAAGACCGTCAAGCACTTGTCTGAGGAAGAGAACTTCATGAGAGGTGTCGTGCAGGGAGATATACTATTCGGCGTAGCAGTTAAGTCGGCGGTATGTGGTTGAGGCCAGGATAGACCATAGCCGAGGGAGAAGCAACACCTGGGCCGCTACACTGACAGGGACTGTCAAGATTCATGTCAGTTTCGGTTGACATCGAGAGTTGACATTCATGACACGTTGTCAGGACACTGGACCAATCCTGACTCCGCAAGAGTAATGCTCTTGCACGAGTCCCCCATCTACCTCTCCACCACCTCTAGTCTGTTAACAAGCACTACAAGGGGATACCCTTACCCGTGCTTCGCAGTCGGTGAATCACTGCTCAAGGAGTAGGTAATGCTGTGTGGAAGGCTGTGTAATACGGTTGTACCTTATATAGAACAGCAACGGTGGGTGAATCCAACTTAGCCCCTCCTCCCACCTTCCCCGAGCGTCGAAATCTCATCAATGAGTATTCTACGGTATGTCAACAGGAATGTACTCATCGTATCACCGAAGTCCTAAGGAAGTCTCGATAGCCATTCCCAGGAGCAACTCCATCATCCACTCTCCCTAATATACCCCGCCGTCGGTCCGCCATCATTCGCCTCTCGCCCTGGGTCATTCGTCCGGATAGATTGCCGTTTGGAAGGCTCGTCAACGGAAAATTGTGCACATCGTGAGACTAGGAAGTGGTCTACTATTGCAGGACGATGTATGTTTCATATATCTTTTGCATATCACCCTGCAACTGTTGCTGATTGGTGCGATGTAGGCTGGGTGACAATCGACATGCTTCCCGACGTTGCCCTCTTGGAAATATTTGATTGCTATGCGAATCAGGCTCGAGAAGAGAAATATGAGGGAGACCCGCTCAAAATACAGGCATGGCATACGTTGGTGCATGTGTGTCGAAAATGGCGGATCATTGCTCTTGGGTCACCACGTCGTCTGGATCTTCGACTTTTCTGCACGGACACAACACCGGTGAAGGAGACGTTGGCTGTTTGGCCTCCCTTGCCCATCGTCATAGGGCAGTATAGCCACCCAGTACAGATCGATAACATCATTGTAGCACTTGAGCATAACGACCGTGTATCTCAAATTGTCCTCTTGAACATTACAAATTCCCAATTGGAAGAAGTCTTGGCAACGATGCAGCAACCATTCCCGGCGCTAACGGAGTTGGCGATCTGGTGGACAGATTTGCGGGAAGATGGACAGCTGGAAGATGAAACGCGCCCAGTCGTTCCCGAATCGTTCTTGGGCGGATCCGCACCACGTCTACAACATCTCCGGTTGTCTGGCGTTCCATTTTCGGGATTACCCAAACTAGTTTTGTCTGCCACTGACCTTGTCAGTCTTTCCATTTCGAACATTCCTCATTCCGGATACATTTCACCCGAGGCGATCGTCCGTTGCCTTTCCACGTTGAATAGGCTCGAGAAACTTTGGCTAGGATTCAAATCTCCTCTATCTCGCCCTGTCCGGGAAAGCCGACGTCCTCACTGGAATCCGCTCACGCGCTCGGCCTTCCCTGCTCTCACTTCTTTTTGGTTTAAAGGGGTCAGTGAATACTTGGAGGACTTCGTGGGCCGGATCGATGCGCCTCTACTCGACAGCTTAGATATAAGGTTTTTCCATCAACTCATATTCGACACTCCACAACTCGCCCAATTCGTTGCTCGCACACCAAACATCCAGCCACCCGTTGAAGTCTATATTGTCTTCTCCGATCGCTACGTTGAGGTCACACCTCCATGGAAAATTCCTAGAAAGTTCGCGTTGAGGATCATCAGCTGCAGACAGTCAGATTGGCAACTTTCATCTCTGACACAGGTCTGTAGCTCGTCCTTCCCCGAGGCTTTCATTCCCACGGTGGAACACCTCTACATCCGTGATTGGCAATACCGTTGGCAAGATGACATTGAGGAAAGCCAATGGCTGGAAGTCTTACATCCATTCACCGCTGTGAAATGTCTCTACCTATCCCAGGAATTCGCGTCACGTATCGCTCCCGCCCTGCAAGAGTTTGCCGGGGAAGTATTACCCTCCCTTCAGAATCTTTTCTTGGAGGATCTCCACCCATCAGGACCTGTCGAGGGAGCCATCGGAAAGTTCGTTGCCGCGCGACAGCTTGCCAGTCACCCTATAGCTGTCTCCCACTGGGATGGAATATAAGACGAGTGATAGGAGGTCTCTGCTTCATCTCCCAATTACATTTACTCACATCTACTTACCACTCGCTATCTTCCTTAGCGTCCATCGTTTGGGTCCTGAGACATCAGTCACAGTATTTTTCTTAGCATCACCATGATCAGACTTATTTGTACGATATCGTTGTGTAGGATACTAAGGATAGACACCAATAGATTTCGAACTAGTCATTGACGACTGCGCAATCCTCAGGTTCAATCTTGCATTCCGGCTGCCGCTCGGTGCCAACACGTTGGCCCATTCGGCAAGGACGCAAATCACACCGTGTCGCTATCCGAAACTACTGCTATGTGATTCCGGTGTTGACTGGTCACGTGTACATGAACACGGCATCCAAGTGCCAGTGGGGCATTGATGTGATCCGACTCGGACTCGGACTCGCAAACCGCGCGAGACGGCAGAGCGACCGGAGGGCGGCGGCGGGGCATGGCATCCTTCCGTACTGCGTTCCAGACTGGTCACGTGTACATGAACACAAGAAGTCACGACGATGTGATCCGACCCGGACCGTGACTCTCGCAGTCTCGAACTCGAACAAATGGCACGCTTTGGAGATCTTCCTCTTGATCTCTTGCCCCAAATCCTAGTTCAATTCTTCATACCCGACCACCTAGCCTCACTGTGCCTCGTCAGCCGCACCATATATTTGTTTTTAGTGCCGAAACTCTACAGGCGAATTGTCATCCTTCCTATGCACAAGTCCTCGAAATTTAGGGTTTGTAGCATCATATTTAGTGAATGAAACTCACTTACAAATCGTCATGCAGGTAATAAAATTATTCAGAACTCTTGCCACGTGTCCCAACCTCGCCTGCCATGTGCACCAATTAGGTTTGCCTTTCACGCACTACAAAATATATTTCCCTACATGAGTACGGTTTAGAGATTAGGGATTTCCCGAAGTGTAATGGTGTCGGTTTACCTGACGAACAAACCATGAACACATTTATCAAAGGACTCGAGAACTGTGTGCACCTCAAAGCCTGCACATGGACCAGAAATGGTTCCTTGACGTCAGGAATTCTCACTTGCCTCGCGAGGTGTCCAGAATTAACCGATATTACCCTCAATGGAGGATATTCCCCTCACTATGAACCTATGGACCTTGTTCAATTACTTCGTCTTCGCAAAATATCATTGATAATGCCCAGCATATCCGTAGTCAGAATACTTCCACATTGGCTTCGGGCGATTGGACAATCATTGACAAGTCTATCCCTTATTTGCAAGGCATGCATTTTCCGTCTACGTACCTTCGACCGTGTCATTTATCCATGGGATAGGCAGACTTATCTGTTACTGACAGCTTCTTAGAGAATATCTCACAATATCTTTCGCAGCTAGAGCATCTCAATTTAGCTGGTTGTCGAAAAGTGACGAACGAGGGTGTCTGGTCTATTATAAGATATAACGTTAGGAACATAAAGGAGCTAAACCTCGATAACTTGTCCCCTCTATTTGCAAGTTTTACTTTCCTACCTTCGACCTAGGTGCTTGACTGATTGGACACCGCTGCCCAGGATATGCTAACTCTGGGTGGAGCTTGCATGAAGGCAGGTGGTTTGTCATCGCTGCGCTCCTTCATGTCGACCATTTACTACAAACTTGGACCTTTTACCGACGCATGGATAACTGGGATAGAGTTGCTCCTCAAAGAGTCGCCCCTCGAAGACTTTCGGAGCTACATACTACCCGATGACTCGGTTGGAGTTCTTGCCGACACATTCTGCGTTCGCGTTGTCAATCAGCACCGTGACCATCTTGTCCGATTTTCTTTCCACCGACAGTGCATCAGTCTCGGCGTTGTCGAACATGTGTGCATTAGTTGCCCGAGGCTGGAAGAACTCTTCGTGACTGTAAAATTCACAGAAATGGTTCATCTCCCTTTCTTTTTTGGAAATTTATTTACAGAAGGATAATCAGGCGCACCTTATACCGATTCTCGCCCAGGCAACGTGTCTACGTACAGTGCATATCTCTCCCGCAGACCGACCGGTCACGTGGAATGCCCTTGAGTATGCATTGGACATCGCTCGCCAATGTAGTCCAACGATTTCCCTGGTTGGAATCGAAACAGATGTATGGAAAGTAGGTCTACTCCCCCAAATAGTAATTGTTATATCTTTCGTTTATTGTCCATCTAGGTGGAAAGACGTGTATCTACAGTGGAGGGTATCGTTCAGCTGGAACGTTTTCTTACCGGAGTCGAGGACTCCGATATACCAGAACGAGTTCTCGTTGTCCACGCGTAGCCTAGCAGTAAAATGACCATCAAAGTAATTCTATACTCAGCGCACAGGTTTTTTTCTTCTTCTTGTGATGGCGGACACTACTGTATCGTGGCCGTCCCGGTTGCTTATCTTCGCCGCGTGGTGCACATAGCGTTATACCCTTGTTCCCGACGCGTTCGTCCGTTTGAGGAAGACGCAACGCAACGATTTTGATGGAGTACTGTACTGTAGTAACGGATCGATTTTTTGCCTCCGAATTTCGACATAAAAAATATTTTTATCTGTAACAGAGTGTAGGCAGTGCAAATAAAGACCTTCGTAATAAATCCCTTTTCCGCATTCAAGCTTCAAGTTGGAACTCTGGTCGAGGGTGAGCGAGAGAGAGCATCGGGAGCATCGATAGACTTGTATTCTTACGACACGCCATCATAGAACAACATGTCACAGGTGGGATAGCCTCACCGTTGACACATTGTTCGGTGATGCTGGTGTCGTAGCTGCAGACGATAAGCGAGGACGTCCTGTACGTTTTTAGGGGGTCTCCTCGTGCTGTGACCCGAGGGTGACTCAGAGGAACAGGTACGTGGGTTAATCAAGTCTGGGTCGACTTACCCAGCGGCCTCAGAGCGGCCTCAGAGGTGGAGTGGGACTATGATGTCATCGCACTACTGATTAATGCGTCACATGATCGACGCATACTGTCAAGTTCAGCAACGACAACCAAGAGTCGTGATTAGGTTGTACCCTAGGGCTCTAAACTGGCTCGCCAGGAGTCTACGTAAATTCCTGATTATTGTAAAAGCAGAAAAAAATAAAAGTGATTTGCAAGAAGACATGAGAGGAGCACATCATATATACGACGACGATCTGAAAGTGAAGCATCTCTAAAGACCCGGAATTACTCAAAAAATGTCCGACCCGGGGAGCAACACAGACGCAGTCATGCCCTCTTCATCCTCCCCATCATCGCTGTGTTGGTCACCCGAAGCACGGTTACGGTCGTTAACGTCATAGCCAAGGTCATAGCCCCTCACATCACCTTTCCCGGGGACCAAACCCGCCGGTTCAGGTTCAGGGTCCGGATCTAAATCGGGCAAGAATGGGTCCATACTCTCCTGCCGCTGCAGAGCTTTCGTCTTAGGCTGCTGTTGTGGTGGGCGGTGCTGACGCCGCCCAGCTTCGAGATCGACCTGAAAATCAGTTGGGCTGAGCTCGGGCGATGACTCTGGAGAGGCGATGCCCTCTACACGCTGGGAGATCGGTTGCGGTGCGTGAGAAGTAGAAGGCGGAGCGGGTTGCGGGCGATGAACGCGCGCAGTCTGTTGCTGTCGCTGTTGTTGTTGTTGCGGCTGTGGCTGTGGCTGACGTTGCGAATTGTACTCAAACTATGAAAGGTAAATCCTAAGCCATTCGGGAAGAGAGAAGGCGCGGATGCGAGCGTACCAACTCGAATACCTCGGCACGACGCCGGTCCCCCGTTTCCTTGTCAATACAATAGCACAAATACAACGTGTCCGCACTTATTTCCGTGAACACATGTTAGGATGAAGGTATAAAAGAGACGGGGTACGACGTACGTGTCAGAGACGAGACCCGCGCAGAACATGCCAACTAGCGCAGTGACAGTGCCTGCTAGGAGCGCAGCCGCGAACGCTTGATCTGGGGCCCCAAGTGTATGTGCAACGAACAGATACGCAGACAGCGCGAACGGCAGAGTCAAGGTCAGCGGGGCAATCCTCAATAGCGTCAGTGGGGCTAACGAAACGGTCAGAGCCAGTAACACCTGGGGAGAATAAGTAGCACTCACGCTCCGACTTGAAAGTTTTCCTGAATCGCCCTGCTCCGGTCTCCGCACCCGCCACAAGAGCCCTCGCGCGACGCGCGCTGACCCAGAACCCTTCGCCAGTGAGGCCGACATATACAAGCGCGTACTTGCTCAAACTCCCTGCCGCGTCTTCGAGATAGCCCGCTGCGAAGAGCAACGGGCTAGTGTATATGCGCAAAGCAATCGGGAGATAAACCGGTACGCGCCGTAGGAAGACAGTGAATAAGAGGAGCATTCGCGTAAGTGTCAGGAGAAGACTAGCGAGTGCTATGCTGCCCAACGATGGCTGTAATGCGCGATAGAGGGCAGCATGTATGCGGTGCGTGTCCATCGGAGGTGGCGGAGGAGCCGTAGGTCTGCCATGCATGGGACATCGATCACGGTGAATACGGTTGAACCATAATAGGGCAGAATTAGACTCACTCCACAAAGTACCAAGCTGCGATAACTGCAGCTGTTGTCACACGCAATGTACCACGTGCAACTGCCCATGTCCAAAACCATAGCGAAATTGTCGCAGCAATCGCCCAATTGGCCCATCCGTGCAAATGCCACTCAAATCCCGAGCTGGGGCGGGAGGCGTATCCGACGAGGAGTAAACGAAAGATAAGCGTCAGGAAAGGGATGGACACGAGGAGAGCAGCAAGTAGGACAGTGGGTGATAAAAGTAGCAAAAGGGGATGTGATGAGAGTAGTTGAGTGGTAAGTGTGAGGGTTAATGACGTTGAATGGATCTTCTGTGGTAATGTTAAGAGGCGCCGACCTGTGATGAGAGCAAGTGCAAATGGGATAAGTGCGAAAAGGCGCAAGCTAGACGGAAATGTTAGTGATTTGGTTATATGATAGCGGTAAGGCGTACCCCCAAGTTTCACCCCAGGTAGGCACTGCGTCACCGTCCCACATAAAACTCCCTGCAAACGCCCAAATGGAAGAGATCAAGAGTGTTGCGGGGACAAAAACGCTTGTGCCGATGACGACAGGCTTGACAAATACCCTCAAAAGGAGTATGTGAGCGTAAGATACTGCGGCACTGGTGAATGTTAATATGACAAGAAGCGGTATTGTATGAAGAAATGTAGTATATGGAAGAGTGCGTGGTGCGTCAGAAGGCTTGCGAGTGAGGAAAAGGGAGAGGAGAGAGGAGAGGACGCATATCGAAAGACCTGCGAGCCACATTGAAGTCCAAATTGGATCGTGAAACTTTTGCCGTGAGCGGTACGATATGTAACGCGGATCAGGAAGAGAGAAGAGATCGATGGGCCGAGTATATCCGTCGCGAGGCAGGAGAGACTGGGTGAGCGATAATGAAAGTGGTGGTGGTGGCGGTGGTGGAGAGGGTGTGAGCGCTGGGCGCGCTTTCGAAGGAGGCGGGATTAGAGGGCCATCGTCGAGCCCTGAAGAAGAGGGAGATGGCGATCTGAGTTGCGTAGGTTGGTGTGCCAGCCAACCTCGACTCTGTTCTTCTGAAAGTGCGCGTGAGGATCCAAGGTCGGGAGAGAAAGTTTCGGGATACAAGGAACCCGGATCTACTTCATCAAGGCGAAGATATGGATCATCATTAGTCATGAGGCGTTTCCTTGCGGGTGTCTGCTATGCTGGTGAGCCCAGCCGTGTCATCACTGCTCCTGAGATGGGGGTCACCGCCATCGTCGAGATCCGAGCGGTTCTCTCTGCGCAGGTGCCCAGAGTTGTGCTGGGATCCATCTTCTGTGGAGAAGGAGAAGAAGAGAGGTTGGTCTGGAGATGAGGGAGCAGCCCCACTAGGGCTCCTCTGGCGATTGAGGAACTGCGACGCATACGTTGCAAATGACGATGTCATGAAGGGAGGAAAATGATGCTGTGGATAGATAATGAAGAAGAGTCTTAGAAGTACATAAGACCGATGCTAAGAGACGCGATGCGGATGCAAATGGAGGGAGACGAATGAACAGGGTTAATCGAGTCAAGCCAACGCGCAATCGGAGAGCAAGCAGACGACAAAGAAACCGTGGGAACCTCTTCCTTCTTTAGTAATCCCGACCTGCACTGACGCGTCCGCTCGCCTCTTGCGGCCACCTCTGTCCAACTCTGTCCCCTCACAGTCGAGTAATGCTATTCAGCTGTGCTATTTTTGAATTCCTCGCAAGGCAGTACTACTCGTATATATATATCAATCAGGCGCCAAGTCATGGCGCGGCACATGAGATCAGACTGAACTGAATCCCGAAATGAAACCCCACGGACTCGGAAATGACGGACTATCAGGCCTTTCAGGAACAGCACCTCAGACTTCCGGATCCCCTTCGGGTTGTATATCGGACAATTATCACCTTGCCCGGAGTTGTCGCCGCACTGAACAAAGGACCATTCATCAGCCACGTTGTCAACCACGAACGGAATCGCCTGGTGACTTAGTCAAACTTCAGCTTCGTGACAGCTTAGTGTCCTAAAGTATGGATCAAAACTTCACTCCGTGATGCAAGGCCAACTGATAAATGGTCTCAATACCGAGGCGGGGTCCAAACTTGCATGAGGCAACTCGTGGTGTTCTTCTGTGCTAGAGACCCGAGCTCAGTGACCAAAATCGTACTGAGAAGGGGGGCCGGGTCAATTGTCATCGTATTAATGATGGAACCAATCAATACCCCTACGTCCGTGCTATAAGAATAGGAGCGCCCCAAACAACTCGCATATTTCTCTGACAGGAATACGTCAGCCAACTACCTACCACTTGTCTCCACCCCGCTTCAAGAGATATGGTAGGGCTGACCAAGACAGATGGCCGCTGTCAGGAGCTAGTTACATTCGATGAGGGCGACCCCGAAGATCCCGTAAACTGGCCAGCACGCGAAAAACATGCTGTAGTCGCGATTTTAGGCGTGCTTTCGTTTGTGTCGTAAGTCTTGCGGCCATCCTTCTCGATGTGATCTTACCGATCTCGCAAGGGTCCTTGGGTCCTCCTCTTATGTATGTCATTTTGTATTCAAGAGGTCCTATACTGAGGGTAGCACACAGGCACCAGCGCAGTCGTATTTGATGGCGAGATACAATATAAACTTTGAGTTGGCAAGTTCGGGACTGAGTCTCTATGTTCTCGGATTCGCTATGGGGCCATTAATCTGTGAGTATCTACCACATGCTTCAAAGATGATCATCTAAGTCGTCGCGGACTCACGCAGGGGGTAATAGTCCTGTCCAACGACATTTCCACTCACCTCGCTAACTGGTTCCTGCAACAGGCCCGCTCTCCGAGTTGCACGGCCGAAAGCTACCTTTTATGGTCTCATGGCCTCTTATGATTGGTAGGCAATCACAACACACTTTTTTCATTAATGTTCACGGTTGTGGCGTCGCCTTTTCTCAGTGGCGACTGCGCCATCTGCCTTCGCAAATAACATCAGTGTCATTCTCTTATGTAAGCGCGAGCGTCCTCATCGTCATGTATGGGTTCAGTTCCCTACTTGACAATGTGACGTGTTGTAGTTCGGTTCTTCACTGGTTGTTGTGCTGGATGCGCTATTAACAAGTGGGAATTACCTAGAAATTCTTCCGTGACGGTCCTGATTCTTTAATAGCGGCGCAGGTATGATACCCGAGTACGACTTCCCTCTCTTTTCCGTCTACTTTTAAGCTGATTCGGTGGCCTGTGGCGAAGTATATATCACAATGATCGCGTGGCACAAGCTAAAAGTGCGTCTTTCCGGTCTGTGATGGATACTAATATTATGACAAGCCATGCACGATTAGCGGTCGCCTATTAGTAAGCGCTTTGATGCACTGAATCTCCAAGTGGCATGATATGTCTCCGCCTATCTAGCACCTTTTGCCCTTTATCAGGGCCCTGCTTTGGCTCTCTCATCGGTTTCTTTGTGGAAGCAAAAGGATGGCACGGGTACTATCTTTCCACTCCCTCCTTCCCCATCTTGGTCTTCATGTACTCAATGTGGAAAACACAGGCTTTGGATTGTGCGCATACACCTTTTCGTCTGCATCGCATGCTATCCGCTCGTGTTCTTGCTTCCAGAGACCCATGGCCCGACCATTCTTAAAAGGCGTGCCTGTGTGATGCGTGCCCAGGGACATAGCCATGCTTTTGCACAACAGGAACTCGAGCTCGAGCCTACAAACCTTTGGGATATCATTCAAAATCACCTCCTGCGCGCAGCTAGTGAGATCATCTATGTGGCAAGCTGCGGTGTCCGTCGTGCTGATGCAAAAATAGAGATGCTCATCTATGAACCAATATGTCAGGGGGCAGCAATTTGGATAGCGCTAGCATATGGCATTATCTAGTATGGTCTATGCACATACATCTAGCCATGGTCTAACTGGAACATTTTAAGCTCTTTCTTTGAAGTATACCCAATTGTGTTTGTAGGGCAGGTAAGTCAACAACGTCTTGGTCCAATGGTGTTTTTCGTGACATCTGCCAGCATAATATACCGTTCCGTCTTTGTGGCCTTATGTTTCTCTTCATTCCTGTGGGGATGCTTGTGGCTCTCATACTATATCAATGGCTCACAAATCGGTCCACTCGTCTTCCGCTTCCCATATTTGGATTCGTAACGAAAGATGTGGCGCCCACCGACCCTGAAAACGAACTGGTGCTCGTTTTATCTGCGTGGTGCGCGATCTACTTTCGTTCCTGGCTTCCATTAGAATCCCATTCTTGTCAGTGTTGCCATGCCCATATCGTTATTTTGGTTCGGATGGTACGTAACATGATGTTCATAACCCTTTCCAACGCCTTATCTTCCTCCCCACCATAGGTCGAGCGGACCCGAAACACATTGGGTCGTCCCGGCACTCGCAGGGATAGTATTTGGCTATTCCATGGCAGCAATTTTCATCTGTTTCCTCGCATAGTACGCTTCTTCCCGTGCCATATCCTTTTTGATCGGTGCCAACTCCCAACGGAACCACTAGCATAGCACAGGTCTACACTATATATTCTTCAAGCGCGGGTGCAGCCAATTCTTTCATGCGTTCGATATTTGCAGCTGCGTTTCCTCTCGTGACCCGTAGTCTCGTAAAAGCGACAGGCACAAAATTGGCAGGTTAGCCGACATCTTTCTCAGCACGGGTTCCATCGTTGGTTGACCCATGTAACTTATTCTTTGTTTGTTTTCGCACGACTTTCGACCAACAGTGTCGATATTCGCATTTATTTTTCTCGGGTCGATTCCGATTCCCCTCATCCTCATCCGGAATGGGAAAAAACTTCGTGCCCGCTCACGCTACGCGCAAGAGGCACGCCGCGTGATAACGGGCATGGGCGCATATAAGAACGAAGAGATGTCAAGTACTGTGAATCTAGACGATTTGACGACTCAAGAAACGAAAGTAAAACCGGAAATAGGAGCTTGAAGACTCGGAGTAGGCAGAGTCTTCAAATGTCTGGATATGACGGGGAATGTCGGCATGACTTTGTTTTGTTTGACCGATCTTCGACTAGACGATTCGTCGATACCTACTCAGTCTCGACTCCCGTATTTGTTTCATTAGAGGGTAGAGAATCTGTGGTCATTGCACAGATGCGAATGAGGAATCGCTCAGCGACTGTGGCGTTAAGAACAATTCAACGATCAACTGATTAACCGATTAAGCACACCATTTTCTGCCTTGCCCTTTTCCTCATCATTGAGGGAGAGCCTTTCGGAATCCATTGTGAAAGAAGAATTGCTTCAAAGGGCGAACGACTGGCACGGAGGGAGATCGGTTAAGGCCGACCCGACACAACGACAGAAGCCGCATATTACACGCACTGTGGCGGAGTGTGTGACCAAGTTGACTTTGATAGACGTGTGATTGCAAATCAACACGACCGTCGAAAGGTATGATGATACAGTACTATGGCATGAGTATGGCACAGTCCTCTATCGACGGTGCTACGGATACAGCACGCATATCTTCTTTAGCATCCGCCATCAACTTACTACAGTCGTGATCAACGACCTCCAGCCCATCCTCCTCATCGGGACAGATACGTTGATTACTGCAGATCGGCACTGCATTGCACTGATGATGCTCCACCGCGCGCGAGAAGTCGATAAGTAGGACGTTGTTGTCTTTCATGACGAAATGGTGCAACTCGAGCGACAAATTTTGTGTGACGCCAAGGGTGTGTACCTTGCGCACGGTCTGCATTGCGAGGCAACTAACCATGTTCAACCCCAACAATCAGTAACATGACAATGAAAAAAAAAAAAGTGAAGAGGCGGGCAAAGAGGACATACATGAACTCCTCTGCATCGTAGGGTAGGTCCTTAGGACCAGTGCAAAGTTCCAGTAAAAGGCATCCCACTGTTCGCATCGTCATGGAAACAGGTAAAGAAGCCATACATCCTGGGCACCGCGATTCCCGATAGCTTGGCGAGCTCATTCCGATAGAATGAAGCTTCGCGACTCAGATGCACGACCTCGTCTTCACCCCGCGCGAGCTTGAGGCACATTTCCTTGGGGGCCCCATTGTCCGGTCCCGAAAACTCCAACGTCACAGCGAACACATTCGACGATTTGTCGTTATCCGAGGAATACCCGGGGAAAAGCTGCCTCATTGGTGGGCTGATCCCGAACAAAGGATAGTTGAGTTTGGCGTGTGCAGTGAAAGTCTCGCCGAACCAAGGATAGAGTTTGTACTCGGCAATATTACTGAATTGCACGGTGATAGAACCATTGTATCGCGATGGTGAAGGAAAGATCGTCATGGATGTATCAGTAACTGGGAAGCACCTGAGTTGTCAAATAGGGAGAAGGGGAAGAAATGAGGAATCGCTGGGTGAGGATCGAGTATAAGTAACCTCTTGCCAAGAGAATTGTGGATAAAAAGTAAATGTGGGAGTGGCATTGTGTCTCCAGGTCTCATGCCACATCCCCTTCGACGCGGTGGAGTTAGTGGGGCATCTTCCAAAGTGAGTGAATGGTCGACGGTAGTTCGACTGTCAGGGTAGGGTAGAGATTGAGAGTGACGAGTGACGCGTCCGCTGAGCCTGAGAGGCAACGCGTTCGGAGGCAAGGATGTGCCCTTATGTAATATTGGGTTAATCCACGACGGCGCGCGACTCTGACCGTGGTTTGAAGCAATGTCGAGTCCAGCTGCCTGTAGCTGTACGCTACTGGCTCTATCTCAGTGCCATATCCCTGCGCGGCGGATCACCCAGCGGCCCCGACTGGTCACTCGGACGAGAGAGGGATTGTATTGCGTTGACCCTGTTGTGTCTTACCCTTTGGATTTACTATCCGAGGAGGTCAGCACCCAATTGAATTATACTAATCGTTAGGCGCAGACGAGGCACGGCGAGTGTTCACCAATGGTCGTCTTCGCCTGACATGAGGATGGAGATTGAGATTCTGAACAGCATATCTTTCTCATTCCAATACACAGACGGAAGGACAATTCACCCGCTCCTTAGCGCCCGCAAAGCTCCGATAAACCGCCCACTGGCACTCCTTCCTAACGAATCCTGGCCAACGCACGCACCGGCACACTACAGTACTGGCACCTCCGAGTCCACCTACAACATCGTCACGTGTCAGGGACTCAGTAAAGAAAGAGCGTACGGTTGCCGCATGACGGCGGCTGTGTTGATTGACGTTGTCTGAGACCGAGGAGGGAAAAGTACAGTAGGTAGAACGAAAAGGGAAGGTGAAGCAAAAGAAAGCCGGTGAGGCCGGAAAGGAATGGGATTGGGGCGCATTCGTATTTCGAGCTGCGTCGGCTCGGCAGTCTAGGAGTGTGCCAGCCGCAAAGCATTACGGACTGGTCCGGCCCGAATCTACTGGAGCCCAGCAATGGCGATCGTGAACCTGTGCTCTGTGCTCATTCTGAGCTTATTATGTACTCTACGAGAGATCGGTGATGTGTGAGGTCGTCTTGGACCGTTAACCTGCAGAAGTACAGTGACGAGTAGTGCATTGTCAAAAATGCGTTTTGTCTGCATACAGTATATCCGGATGTCCTAGTACTGTGGTGATCCCTCGGCCTATTCTAGTCTTGTCTCGTACCAGTAATGGGGTACGACCCAAACACCAACAACGTCTGCTTCTGTTTCGCTTTCCCCCTTTTCTTCCCGCCCGGCACCGCCTCTTCAGGCACCGCCGCTTCTACTTCTCCCTCCCCTACTGTTTCATCCTGCGCTGCGCGTCCGGGTCCCCACGCAGATGTTGCTGGCGGCGTACTGCCGAGGATATGTTGCAATTGGCCCGTACGCGCAGAGACGATTGGGGGTGCCCTGGGTGCAGCCGAGCTCGGCAGGATTGGGAATGCAGCGTTCGTGAGTGAGGGTGCTGGAGGTGGTGGGGCAGGTGGTGGCTTCCCGCCCTGGGACGTTTTCGAAACGGTATTAGTATTATTGCTACTGTTGCTCCCGCCGCCGCCACCACCGGCACCAACATTCGCGGCAGATGCAGACCATGCGGTCTTGCGCACGCCACGCTTGCGGACGCCAGGCGTTGGCCCTGTATTTGGTGGTTGTGGGGCCTGGGGCAGTGTTGTGCTATGTGATCGCGGTTGCTGCTGCTGCTGCTGACGCGGCGCTCTAAGAGGTGGAAAGGTCGCGCCGCGCTCGGCCGCCTGCGCAACGCGGTCCCAGACCGCTCGTTGGGTCTGTCTCGGTGGCGCCGCGCGATGTGCGCTCGCGGCGCTCACAGCGCGGCCATTGGCAATACGCGCATAATCCGTGCCTGTAGTCGTGGGCTGCGTGATGAGGTCCGGAGGCAAGTCGCGGCGGCGCTCGTTCTTAAACGTATTCCAAGCATTGAGCAGATCCGTCTTCTTCTCCTCGTCTTCGAGGAAGTCAACGATGAGGTTGATGATCGACGCTGTTGCGTCAAGATTGCAATCGAGAGTATTCCAGACGATAGAGATGAGATCACGCGCTCCGGATTGGGATGCCGTGTAGTCGCGCAGGGCGAGCTTAACACCTGCGACGGCATTGGTGGGGTGTTGTGTGAGAGTGCGCAGCCGCGCGAATACCGCTGTATATCGTCTTGGGAGAAGAAGTTAGTGTTTGGTAGCACATAAGTGTGGATAGAAAGAGACGTACTCAGCAGTGACGGGGTCCATAGACTGTGGTAGCGGCGAATCCGCCTGTTGCCTGTTGCCGGGCTCGGGTGAGCTATCATTCCCATCTCGTTCTGTAGTCAGGTGTGCGCCAAGGAGACTGTGACGGCTCTCCGAGCCTAGTGTTGGGCGTGGGGCTATCTGTGGCTGAGAGTCGCGCTGCCCTCGCTCGCGTCCTCCTCCTCCACTACCACCACCGTCTGGTCCCCCTCCACGACGCCTGCCAGAGGTTGAAGGCGCATCTTGGAAATCAAAGGAGGCATTAACACGACGAGCGTCTCTCTTATCGCGCGAAGACATCTCTGCACCATGCTCCTCCACCATGTGAGCCTGAAGGTCGATCTGAGAACCGAACACAACGAATTTCCTCGCTTGGCAAATATGATTTGGACATGGATGATGCTCCCGCTCAAAATGTAGTTCCTAAAGACGTTTAGATGTTGGTTATCGTATGAAGGTGAAGAAAAGGTGGCTGACTAATGCATCGTAATTTTTGAAGCTGCGAAACCACCCATGTTAATGGCGCAGGGAGGGTCGAGAGTGGGGCTTACTATTTGTCCCTAATTTCGTTTCGCTTGCATATAAAGCATTCTTCGTGCGAATGTCGCATGTGATTGTACAGTTCTTCGTCGCTAAAGAAGCATTCATGACAGAACTCGCAGAGGGGATGTATACCACCCTCAATCTGTTCTTTTGGCGCGCCCTTCTGTTGTCTACGTTGGGCGGAGGGAAGATGAGTGAAGTACTGGGGGGACGTGTACAACGCATGTTCGTGTGGGAAGACTTTCTTGTGGCTGATGCAGAGGTCACTGTGGAGTGTATTCAGACTATTATGGACAGACGTGGACAGATTGGCGCATACCACATGAATTTCTTATGGACACCACGAACATGCAGTTTAAGGTCGTTCCAGCCAGTTGCCATGTGGTCGCAGGAGGAATCAGGGCAATTGAAGCGTAGCAGAACCAAGGAGTCTTGCATCATCTCCTCAGTCTCGAATGATATCGCTAGCTTTTCATCTTTGAACGGAGTGTTCTCTGGAGTATAAGACGAGAAGGGGGCATCAGGGGAGACGGTGAAGATAACTGTCGGTTGTCGTTCCTTACGTTCGTTGGTTAAAAGTCCATTGCGTGATGTAAGGCAGACGCAATGCGCACCTTGCAGAATGTGCAGTCCAACTTTTTGTACAGCGCACGCAAGCGTAAAGAACAGACATGGCACGTCCGATGGTTGCACTCCGAGACCGCATAATATTTGATAGGTTCTGCGCAGATCCAACACAAATCCTGTTCCTGGCTCTCGTCCTGTTGAGGATCCATTTGAGTTTGTACAGCTGAGTCGCCTTGCTCGTTTTCTCCGTTTTCTGTGGATGCAATTGCATCTGGCACAGAGCTACTCGACGCCGCATGTGTAGAAACAGGTGTTGACTTTGCGCCACCCTTGCCCCCTCTGCCATGAGGACGTCTGCGGCTGTGATTAGGGCGAGCGGCTCGTCGCGGTTGACTCTGATTTCGAACGGATGGTTCAGCCATTGTATGCGTGGTAAATGTGGGTTGTACTGTGGTGTTGTTGGTTGATGACTCGAAGGCTGAGCGCAACCGTGACTGCGCTAATTGCGCTTGCGCTCTACTGGCAAAGTCGACTTGAGTGACCGTGAGAGTTTAATTTGTATACACACAGTGAAATGCTGCTCTGATCTGCCAAGCAATTAATCCTTGACCCTGCAAATGAACGACGTCGAGCTCGAAATCGACGATGACCACCCATTAGCCCTCGAGCTCTCGAGTTTGCGTACTGCACTTGCTCGATTCCAGGTACTATCTGTCCTACTACTCTACATCGTACAGACCACCCACCACATTCCCAGCATGAGGCACATACTTCCGCACTCAAACTACAGCGGCACTCCCTGGAAGCCGCCATAGCCATTGAGCGCTCTCAGGCCCTCGAACATGAGAACGCGGCGACGCATGTAGAACTCGCCGCTCTCCGCGCGCACCCAGACTCTACGCCGCACCCCGCCGAACTGCAGCTCCCTGAACTCACCCTTGCTTTGCGCCGCGCGAGCGACAAACTCACACTCGCGGAGGATGCCCTTCGCGAGCGTACTGCTCAGTTTGTGGATATGCAGGGTGCTGCCTCTCGCGCGCACTATGCCGCAGAGAATGCATTCGGTGTCGCTGCGGGTGCCCGTGCGCACGAGGAGGAAGCGTTGGTGCGCGAGCGTGGGCTGATGCTGCAGCTGCGCGTGGTTGAGGAGGAAGGCCGGATGATGGATCGCACGGTTAGGGAGTACGCTGATTTGGTGCGTGCCCTCGAGCGCCGTCAAAGCTTGCCATCGTCGCCACCAGCACCATCTTCACCGCCACCACCAACGCCACCTCCGAAGCAAGCACCTGCTTCTGACGGAGCGCATACATCTAATGGAAAGCCTCCTGAACAGGACCGAAATGGTAGATCAGCATTTGAGTCTCTGCAGGAACGGAAGGAAGGGTTGCACAGGCTTGCTGGGGAATTTGAGGGCACAAACAAGGCGCTAAGTGACGAGATCGGTAGGCTGCAAGTCGAACTCGACGGGGCTCGCTCTGAATTGGAGGCGGGGCGGAAGGCTGCAGAGGGAGAGCGACTACGGCTGTCCAACGCTCTTGCCGAGCTCGAACGTTACAAGCACGACGACAATGCAGCCGCCAAGATGGTCTCTCGGTACATGTACGTCCAATTCTCTTTTGCTCCTTCCCCACCAAAGTCACATCTTCCGCAGGAAGTTCTCCCAAGCCACAACAGATACGCTACAAAGAGCGCTCGAGTCCCTCAATGCGCGCCACGCGGCAACAATATCCACGCTGCATACGCAGCTCGCTTCTGCGCAGGCCGCACTCGCCAATGAGCAGCGCCAGTCTGCGCGCCTGCGCGATGTCCTGGACGAGGCAACGGAGCAACTCGCTAAGGAGACATATGGACGTCGGCGCGAGATCGCGCTGCGGCTTGCCGTCGTTGGGCGGGAGGACCAACTCGCCGAGTCGCTTCGTCGATGGGTGCGTCGCGCACAGGAGACGTGCGCAAAGGAGGACCTACCTATCGCGCAGCGGCTCAACACTGTCGTTCGAGACGCGTGCGAGCTGCTCAGCCTTATTGATGGTGTGGCTTCTCGTGGGGATATGAAGGTAGCGTTGGACCCCGGGATCGGAAGCGTGGCAAGGATTGTTGCTGCGCGAGATGCGGCTAGGACGCTTGTGGAGGAACTGCAAATCGAGACGGAGAGACGGATGCAACTGGAGCGGGTGTTGGGCCGCTCTGAGCTGGACGACGACGGCCGTGTCATCCCACTAGAGCCTCACAGGCCTCACACGCCATCCTCTACTATCAAGTCAACTAAAGTTGCGACTGAGGCCACATCGGAAGTGGTGAAGGTGGACGCGGCGACTTCTCCCATTTGTCTGTCCCCATCACAGGCGATCCAAGTAACAGAAATTCCATCTGCGTCGTTAGGTCCCCCGCCAGTCGAACTGCCTGTCATGTCTCCACAGGCAAAATCGGTTCCTCTTGAGCATACACCAACAACAGTCGCCATTCTACATCAACCTACCCCACGGTCTAGCATAGGATCTCCAGCATTTTTGTCACCTCATTCTTCGCCATCGTCATTATCTGCATCAATTCCGGTGAATACCGATTCTACCATACCCGCTTCTTTGCCCCAGGATACCACCACCTTAGCATCATCTACTACTAATGAACCTAATGCCCCAAGGTCACCCTCATCGCCAGACAGTCCTAGCTCACTATCTCGCTCTCAAGATTATTCAAAATCTGACCTTCTTACTGAGCTCGAAAACACGAAGACACGATACGATGAGCTACAACGCGCATTACGGGACTGTCACTTGGCTCTCCGTGAGCTAAGCCAGACGCTTCAAGCCGTCCCGCCATCCACTTCTTCTCTACCTACTTCCGCGTTACAAACGATCGTCTCTCGCTTGGACGACTTCAACGAGGACGCGCGCGTAGAGCTCGAGATCCGCATTGCGGACGAAGAACGCGTCGCGCGGGGATATGCAACGCTGCTCGCTGTGCCAGGGGCGATTGCCAGCGCTGCGGAAGCGCAGGATGTGGAGGGCGCCGTGCGAGAATTCATCGAGGGCAGAGATGCGACAGTCGCACGGGCGCAGAGTCTGTTTGCGCGCAAGCGCGATGACCTCGAGCATGACATTGCAGCGCTCAAACGCACGGTGCATGAGCTCCCACAGGCGCAGGTGCAGTCGTCGCCGTCGCCGTCATCTCACCCAACCACTCCGGCTACCACGAACACACCCTCATCATGGACCTCGCTCGCAACGGGTCTGTTTGTCTCTGGTACATCTTCACGTCCCGCGAGCCCGTCGCCTACGTTCGGCGCCGTCGTCACCTCAACGCGTACGCGTCGTGCGGTTTCGTACGATACTGGCCCACTTGCCACTTTGCAGCACCAACTTCGTATTCCAATGCCTGAACTGACATCACCATCATCATCAAGCGGCAGTTTCGCCGTCTCCCATGCGGCCCGGTTCGAGGGACGCGGACGACATCGGGGATGTACATGCTCGGGCTTGGGATGCGTGGGAGTGTTATTGTCCCAGGGGAGCGGACTCCACAGAAATCGACAGGGCTAGCCACGAACGTGCAGGAGGCCGAGGATTTTGAAGTAGAGTAGAGACTGTAGAGTAGAGTTTAGTCAATGAGGGGATTGACCAAGCTTAGACAAATAAAAGAGGTCCCTTATAATTTACACTCATCACGCCGCTACTGCACCCCCCGCTCGCCAACGAGCTTTTACGCATTATAGTTAATCGCTGCGCACAGGCCAGCTCAAGTTTTCGCACTGTAAGTAAAAAGGATTACAATAAAAAAAAGTTCATGTCCAGGCACAGGTTTGCTCACCACCCAGTGAAAAGCTGTCCGCACTGCCCTGCACAGATCAGTTTGATTAACCTTTGCTCTCGTGTTGTATGTCCATCTCATCCTCTCTACTTTGTTTGATTTTTATTGATTTTTTGTAGACAATTTTGGCTTCCTTCTTATAGCCCGTGCGAGTCAGCATGCCGCCTGGCACACAATCGCCTTACCCACATCCGGGACCTTCATACTACCCTCCGCCTCCAACGCACGTGCATCGCTACGGCTTCACAAACGTACCATCTTACGCATATCCATACCCCCCACAACCCATGAATGGCCATTCACCTGCCCCTCCTTCGCCTCGTGTCTCTGGCCGCGGTGGGTTCCACGGCGTCTCCCGTGGTGCACACGGCTCCAACTATAATCAGAATTATTCTCATCATCCCCACCCTCATCCGCATCCTCCACCGACATCGCATTCTTCCTACATTCCTCACATTCCCATGCATCCTTCTCCTCAGCCATCGACGCCTAATTCCTACCCACAACACCAAAAGTATACTCCGCAGCATACGACCCAAATTCCGTATTCTCCACCGTATCCCCCTCCTTCATCTCAGCCTGGCACACCTTACCAGCAAAACTGGGCATTCCAGCAACCAATATCCCCATTGCCTAAACAACTGTCCATGCCGCCTCTACCCTGCGCTGTCCCCCGTGGCTCCATCCCCTAAACCTCCCAGGATACTTGATGGACCTCTAGATCCAGAACCGATTGATGAATCCACTGAGTCATCCGACTCGCCTCAAAAGCCCTCACCTAAGCCAGCTCTGAAGGAACCCACACCGGACTCCTCTCCCTCACCTGCGCCGGCCCGCCCTCCCTCTGACACACCACCTTCCCGTTCCAGCGAAGCCCCGAGATCGCTGCCATCCACACCTCAGGTCCCTGCACCGCCCACCTTCGCACATGCTCCTACGTATACGTCCATAAAAAAGCAGAACGCGTTGATGGATCCAAAACAACAGTTTGGCGGCTGGGCTATCTGGTCCCGCCGTCCGACAAATCCGTCTCTCGCGCCGGGCATCATAATCTCCCCGCGCTCTCGCCCGCCGCAGGATGTACTTGAGAAGGCTCTTCGAGTTTCCACTCCTCCCGAATCTCCGAAACCAGCCATTGTCGATCTTCCAGCTACACCACCCTGCGTCATCGCTGTTACCCCTCCTGACCTCTTGTCCACGCAAGCTACACCAGATGAACCGCAAAAGCTGGCCTCGGACCCTGCAGAGTCCCCTCGCAATGATTTGCCCGAGACAGTGTCCTCCACCGAGACAGAGGTCTCTACTGTGTCCGATACCCCACCACTTCCTACATCTCCACTGTCTTCGAGTACTTCCGTTTCCGCCGCTGACACAGCCCACTCTCAGGTGAAATCCATGTCTGAGTCATGCGAACGGAGTGGCGAGCATCGTGGCTTCTATCGTCACCGAAGAGTCAACTCGCTCGGGAGTTCCCGAACCACCCGCGTCACTCGACACCACTGCGCTCACACCTCCTGAGGCCGTCTCTTCCTCCGCGGCGCCCGCGCCTTGCACCTGCACCTGTGTCTACATCAATGCCGACGCCAGCGTCTGCCCCGCCGGTTCTTAAGAAGTCATGGGCATCTTTGCTTCGCCCTACCGTGGGCGAGGCCGGCTCCGCCTCTAAATCCTCACTTCCTACTTCTCTCGTCGTTGGCTTCTCCATCTCTGCCTCTCCTCCACCCTCGCTTGTCCCTCCTGTGCGTCGTGCAGAGCTCATTACCCTCCTCGGTGGCACTCCGCCGTCCCGCTCAACCAGCCAGTTAATGCCACGCCTGCGCGCCCGTGGGCTCGTGAATAGTGGAAATATGTGCTTTGCGAATGCGGTCTTGCAATTGCTTGTCTATTGCCCGCCGTTCTGGAAGTTGTTCAGGGAGCTGGGCCGGCTGATGGGTCCGCGCGACCGTGGGGAGGGTCAGGGGACTGGCGGCAGCGCGACGCTACTTGTAGATGCGACGGTGAGATTCTTAGAGGAGTTCGTGTATGAGGAAAAGATGCCGCTTCCGACGCAACAGTCGCAGCAACAGACAGGAATGTAAACGCGAAGGAGGAAGATGAGAAGAAAGAGGACGATGGTGTGGACTCATTCATTCCGACGTACGTGTATGACGCGATGAAGGAGAAGAAGCGGTTCGATAATATGCGGGTACGTCCTCGTGCCCACGTAGCGTCCTTCTGTTGCTGATCTGGGTTGGTTCGTTGCATATAGGGCGGGCACCAGGAAGACGCGGAAGAGTTTTTCGGCTTCTACCTTGACACACTCGAGGAAGAGTTGCTTGCACTTCTTGCTTCTATCACCCCACCTAAGTCGGCTTCAGCTGCATCCAAGGTTGAGGAACGCGAAGAGTCTCAGTCAGGCGTGGGGTGGACTGAGGTGGGGAAACGGAACAAAATAGTGCCTACTCGCACGGTGGGTTGATTATCCCTTTTGCACAGAGCCTGGCGTTGTTGACGGACACAAATAGGTCAAGTCAGTTGAGTCGCCTATCACTCGCATATTCGGTGGAAAGTTCCGTTCGACCCTGTGCGCCCCACATCAGCGCGACTCTGTTGTCGTTGAAGACTGGCGATCACTCCAACTCGACATTCAGGTTCGTCATCCCTCTTATTTTTCCTATTCCATCTACGCATATATCCTGATGACTGAACTCCAAACCATTTGCATAGCGTGATTCGGTATACACGATTCAAGACGCACTCGCACACATCTCCCAGCCGCAAGCCGTGCAAGTCGGCCCTTCAGACTCGAGCGAAGCGAGCCAGCAAGTGCTGATCGAGGCGCTCCCACCCGTGCTCGTTCTTCATCTCAAGCGCTTCCTCTATGACACGACGGCGCGTGGCGTAGTCAAGATCGGAAAATCTGTCCAGTTCACGCCAGAGCTCGAAATCCCACTCGGTACGTGTTTATCTTTTCTTCTTTCTCAGTCGAAGCTGAGAATACCTTGTGGTTCTACTGGTGTAGATATCATGGCCCCTGCCGCTCGACGACCCTGCTCAGCCCGCACGTTACACGCTCTATGGTGTGCTCTACCACCACGGTGTGTCCGCGGGCGGCGGGCACTATACGCTCCATGTACTCCATCCGAACCGTGATGGCAGTGGTCGGGGTAGTGGCAGCAGTGGTGGTGAAGCTTGGTTGCACATCGATGATGAGACGGTGAGTGCAGTGCGGCACGAGGACGTTTTCGGGGGACACGACAATGATCGGGCAGACGATCGATGTGCTTATCTGCTCTTTTATCGTCGCGCTCCTCCCTCACGGACGTGATGACCCGTTTACCTTTGTTTTTACCGTTTCCCCCTCAGTTTTGTTCAACTTTTACTTTTTTTTTCTTCGACTTTTTCAGTTGCTCACTTTTTCTCTTGCTGTATCTCTAATTGCAATTTTCTTCTGAGATTGGGTAGAAATGCATAGGCTTGTATCTTTTCCATCGTCATCACCATTTTTGACTACTACCACGACCTCCATGTCCTGCGCATAGTGCTGATCCAACATCGTTCCTATCATGAATACCAGACAATTGCAGCGGGTATGTGACGCTGCCTTGTTTGGCAAGGCAGTTGGGTTTAAGAGTATATTACGAGTATCTAGATAGCAAACAGGAACGAACGACGAGACAGGGCGCACGAGACTAGGTAAAACGAATTTTTTTTTTTTCGTGTTTTGATGTTGTCTTGCGGGCGATTCGGAGCGGATAATGAATAATTTAATAATCCCCCGCGCGCGAGCTCAATCATAAATATTCCACGACTGACGGATCGGAAAATCATCAGTCACCATACCCGAAAACAAATAATGTCGATAACCAACCTTTCTCCATCCAAGTCCCCAATGGTCGTTGATCGGACCGGTGATACCCCACGCAACGCCGCGGAACCACCAGAAGTTGGCGACGATGGCGAACGCGATGAGGCCAAAGATTATCGATTTTGTGCGCTCGGAGAGACGCCGGGCCGTGAAGACGAAGTGGTCGAGCATGTGGGCTGCCATGAGGACGGCAAAGTAGAGCGTCGGGAGCTAGTTCAAGTTCGCCGTCACGTAGGGAAAAAAATTGGCCGTGAGTTAGAAAAGAAGATGACAGGAAAGACAGGGGGAAATGGTGAGTGAGAGGGACGTACATAGTGGTGGATGTAGGTTACGCGGCCCATGACTAAGAACGGCACTGTGAAAAGTACGCAGTTATATCAGTTTCACTACAGGGCGAAGGAAGGGGAGAGTGAATTAAACACGTACGGAAGTGCAGTATCCAGCCAAATAGCGCAATCTTGCCCACATACAAAAAGTGTTCCCATTCTCCTGTGTACGAATCGCAAACATTGAGGGACAGAAACATGATTTTCGTTTAAAAGATCTGCACGTACTCGGTTCCATATCGACATACCGCCTTTGCATCCGGAATACATAAGTGCAAAATGCAACAACGCTGACTGCCAGACTGGCGGTGGTGCCCCACCAGATGATGGGCGTGCCAATCAGGTAATACTTTGTCTGCATATGCACCCAGGCGCACATACGCAAGCCGAGTCGCATCAGCGGCCAATCGGTCGGCAGGGACGCGAGGATGTCTTCTTTGTCCGGGTCCGGAATGAGCGCGTTGTTCGACGTCATCATCGCGACGTTTAGGTGCCAAAAGTCGCGCAAGAACGGCGAGCGATAGAACTTCATCTCACCGGAGGGTACTGTATAGGCCGAACGCACACGGCTCAAGTCAGCATGCAACCCATTATGCCTTCTCCCAGGGAGGGGGGAAATAGGACGCACGACGATCGTTCCAGTGGCTTTCGACGTTCCAATGCGTGTACGGATCATCCGGGTTGTTCTCCTTGTCGCAACTCACTTCAATCTGTTTGAAACCCCACTCGGGCAGTGGCTTGTTTGCAGCGCGGATGTAGCATCCCGACGCCATGTGACGAAAGCGCAGACGGGTCGTGAGCGAGTGTATCCGCTCGAACTTGTCCCGACTCCCACGGTGAAGGTCATCGACGACCTCTACAAGCCAGTAATCGTTCTGGTCACCAATCGTAGCATTTCCGTAGCACGACACCTCGTTGTTCAGCTTTGTGATTGGAGCAGGGATGTGATGTGAGTGTAAATTGCGACCTGTGGACTCGTGTACCAGGCGAATGACGTCGCCGTGCAGAAGGTAGCGAATCGGTCCATTCAGATCGACGACAGGCTCTTCCCAGCGTGGAATGATGGTCCATTCGTTATTGTTGTCCTTGTAATGGTAGCACGTGACCTGTTGCTGATTGGATCCAACGGGATACGTCTGGACGTGTGAGTGCAGAAGGCCACCTCCCCAACCCATGTTCTTCAGCGTAAATTTCGAGCCATACGCAATCTCTGCATAGTAATGAGAATGAAAATGGCAGATAAGACTGACGACTAACCGAGAGGATTCTGAGCAAAGTCGTTGCCAACAAGGTTGGCCTGGAATAAAGAGCTCATTTGGGCATCTCCAGGTCCAGAATTGTTGAGAATGAGAAAGTGAATTTTGAAACAAGCCATGTAAACAAAGATAGGGAGCACGATTAGACAAGCGATACGCGCGCCCCAGTGTCGGAGTTGTGTTCGCTATGAAACTCGTCAGCTCGTTGACAGCTCAGAGAACACGTGACCTGGCATACCACTGGCATACGTAGATCACCGAATTTATTCCACAGATCTTCAATCGTGTAGAGACCAACCAGAGCCGTGACGAATAGGCCCACCATTTTGACGCTTTGAATCGCAAATTGTTAGTATACATCTGTATTCGTGCCAAAAAGAGAGTAATATACCTAGAGACACATCCAATTGAAAACCCGGTGAAAGTTAACCAGAACCACCAGTCAAAGGAAAACGACCTGGGATGGTCAGTTAGAGCGCGAGTTACGTTCAAAGACCAAGACCCACTGGTATTGTTGATTGTGGAACTTTGAAAGACCGAAGACGGTGGTGAAGGTGAAGAAGAGCAGCATAGAATCCAGAAGAATGAAACGCGAGATAACCAGCCATGCGACATCTGTCGCAAGATGAGGGTCTCCAAGAACACGTTCTGATATGAAGACGAACGTACCACATAAACACATCAAAGCAACGAGGTGGCACGCCCGCGTGCTCATGCCGAGCTCGATGGCAGTGTACCAACCGAGTGGGACCATCAAGACGCCAAAGGTAGCTAGGATGACGCGCATGGCAACGAAAGGTACGTCCTCCGGGTACATCTCGCCACTTTTGAATTCATAGCCGCCGTTATACCCAGACAGCAGACCGGCGAGTCCGACAAGCATCTTCCCGAGCGGAGGGTGCACATCAAAGTAAAACTCGCGCTTGAGGTAGTGCGAACCAAACTTGCCAAAGTGCGCCTCGTCCCATATCACGTTCGGCGACTTGCCGATCTTGTGATACCGTGTCCAACAAGACAGGAGGGTGTACACGGCAGGTGCGACATGTTCTAAGTTTTGCTGGAAAAACTCGCGCTAAATGGGGAAAGGGAGGAGAAGAGGGGCGGGTTGATGGTGAGTGAGGTAGCACCGGGAGGAGGCAGTGCAAAGACTCACAAAAGAAGTGGGCGGAGGCGGCGGCGCTCTCCTAACTACCCGCCCTCCACCACCATACCTCTGTGAAGCACTAGCTTTGGCATAAACGTCCTTACCCTCCCCGTCATATTCGTCATCCCACCGTGGGTTGCGCTGCGGCGATGTTGGACCCTGCGGGGGATGAGTGACTCTGCGGCGGGCAGAAGTGTCTTCTGTCATATAGAATGGTAGTTCTTCCTGCCTATGTGAGGATTTCCAGTCGGCGTGTTGATGATTAGGATAGCGAACGAGTTCAGAATCTTCGGAGGGACGAGATGAAGCGTCTGGGGGACCGTGAATGGTAATTGCAATTTCCGGGTTTGGCATCGGCTATCGGTCTCTAGAAAACCGCCTAGTGTCGCACAGCGGGACTAGGACCGTCGACGATAATACAGTGGAGGCGAGGAGGCTTGTATGCTTGTATGAAAGGCGGTGGCAGAGGAGACAGACACGGGTGAGAACAGATGACAAAAAAGGGAATAATTTATTCCCACAGCATGTATGATAGGTAGGACAGCAAAACGTATCATCAAATATACACTACATATGGCGGATATACCGTGCTGATCGGGACCATAAGCAATCAAACGCGCGCATATGCAACTAGGAGAAAGGCATACCTGTGACCATTGCGTGATCTCGCTCGTACGGCTCCAGCGTGATTTGTTCAAGTGGTTTAAACATCTCTGCCCGTAACGCATTGACTTCCCTATCAAAGACAGCCTCTGGTGCGACTGTCGAATCGATGCAGTTCGCCTTGATAGAGATCACGGCATGACCACCGACTTTTAAGAACTGGTGTGCATTGTGTGCCACTATACGCGCCTGATCCGGTTGTGCGACGTCTGCAAAAATGACATCAACAGTGGACAGGAGTATCCGGTATTTGTGAGGGAGGCGTGCGTCTTCAACGATGGCTAGTCATGATGCGCAGGCGTCAGGCTATACAACGAATCAGAAATACAGATAAACGCACGAATGACATTTGTGCGTTTTTTGGCCATGTTTATCAGGTCGCGGCCCGATCGAGGAGAAAATTCAACAGCATAAACGATACCCTCCTAAAGAGAAAAATGGTGCATCAGAGAGAAGAACAGGAGATAGGTATCCCATAAACACGTACGGGACCCACGATATCTGCAACATGGCTGACACTCGTTCCGCTTGCTGCGCCGAGGTACAACACCTTTGAACCCGGCGCGATGAAAATTTTGTCCATACCACCCAACACTCCTGCGGCGAGCTTACTCCGGAACGGGTTCCACACGCGATACTCGACTTTTGCGGCGTCCACGCCATCGCCGCCCACATCGACCGAGATTCGCTTCTCGCCATATACGGACTCGCCGGGGACGAGATTTTTTGTGACGAGCATGGACTCCTTGCCCTTAGCTATGAAGATCCCCTCGTGCTTGTGCGGCTCGATGATAACCTTCGAACCACCCCTGGCCCCACCACGTCCCCTGGTATTGCCACCACGACCACCAGGCCCGCCGCGTCCGCGTCCACCGCCGCCAGGGCCACCCCACCCGCGCGATTGCACACCCCCGCCTGCCCCCAGAACCAGTATGAGTAGAAGTCTGGCTTGAAACGAGAATCACGTACGTCCACCCCGCCCGCCGCCTCTGCCTCCACGATCGCCGCCGCGTCCGCCGCGTCCTCCACCTCTACCACCGAATCCGCCACGGCCTCCTGAAGCACCTGCAACAAAATACAGAAGTATGTGTTAGCTAATTTTGTTCTCCGAACACAAAGCGATAGCGCACCGAATGCCATGTTATATGCAGTCGTGAAGGAGCAGACGCTTTTTAAGGTGCAATATGCGATTGCGATTGGTTTTTTACTGTAAGTTACCAGAAACTTTGCTTTTGGGGACCAAACTTGTCCAAATACTGTTTGATAAGTACATATCATTTCGCAACGCATTTGAACGGCTATTCGTCTTCTGGCTGCACATGCCATTTTCACACTGTAGTGCCCAGCATCGACCGCCTCTACAATTTACAACCAAATTCATACCTAAAATGGGGACATGTGCAAGAGATGTTAGAGGCCAAATCGCCACACTGTATCTTCCGAGGTCATTCTGTCCTATTTGTCTTGGTCGTGATCAGGCCCAACGCCATAAAGCCGAGGCCAGTCCTAAGTCACTGGGTGTCGCTCACGCAGAGCCTAAGCAGGGAACAGGGAAAAGGAGTGATAGGTGGAAACAAGTGTATTAAGGAAGTAGGATAGTGGTGCTACGGCAATGGGCTGACTGAGACGACAGGGTGTGGGTGGGTTAGATAAAAATACGAGCAACGATGATCAGACGTGCAGGGTGAAAGAGTGAATCTTCATGCAAGTGTTGGCTATGTGCCACTGTGTGCTGTCCAGCGGGTTTATTGCGAGCGCAGTGAGCAATTAATCGGCTAAAGGGCTGAATCCAAACTACAAACATGTACAAATGATGCTGCAGCTTCAAATTCGAGAAATTCGAAAGAATCGCGACAGGTAGTGCATCCGTTCTTCTGTCTCTCCATAACTTCGCATACACGTCGCGAAGGCGAAGTTACATATAGTTATCGTAAAATTTAGAGGGTTCTGACCGCGTTCATCGTGCTTTCCGCCTCACGTTCCTTTGCTTACAAATCGTGCGCCCTTGCCACAGTCACGCGACTTGTGCATACCTGCCTCCTCTCTCCATAACTTCGCAAAGTCATTGCGAACGGCCGAATACATATAGCCGTACGCAAAATTATTGTGTACTTCGCACATTAATGGCGCACCACTGTCTTTTCCCTCACACGCCCGCACCTTCGCTCACGCGCTTACAAATCCGGGGGGAATACGGCCCGATAGGGGTCGATTTGGTAAATAGGGCTGCCTATCGGCCAAGCGAGCCCCCGCAGGCTTTGACTGCGTCCATGTTAATCTTTACCTTCAATATCCTTTGAAGATTGCTGCGGGTAGCTTGTTCCGACTTCATTGAAGAAAAAGTAGTCATGCGGGCCAATGAAGTGAAAATTTCTTCTGGTTATTCATGCCTCGTTTCTTGCACCCACTGGCAGCCGTTTGCTGCAGCCCGAGGTTCGGAGTTCGTTGGTTGCACTTGTTTCAGAGGTAAGCATTGTGCACAGTTGTGCCATATACTGTAGTCTTGCAGTGTGGGGTGACGCGGCGCCATTACAGTACTATAATTGTACCAGCTTTCGACCTTCGGTTCGTTTACGTCCCTTGGCGTTCGCAATGATCGATGTCGCACTGCCAAGCCTCACTGACCTCACTGAAGAGTGAAGACGGGCGTCCCGCCGATTCCTCAATAATCTCAAGGAGTCTCGGCCAGTGTTGTCTAACGCTTTACTGTTCTGCTGCTATCAGTGAGAGGAGATCGGCTCAGATCGCGTACAGTGCTACAAATTTGGGCCAAGGTAGACAGTCTATCGCCACTGAGGGAATTGACTCCAGCGCCTTGTTCGAGGAGGTAGCGACATGCGAGTAAAGTATAGTATGATATATAAGTAACGGCGGCGGTGAGAATGGCGCTTGGGGTTTTCAGATCTCAAGTCTTATCATCCATATAACGTATAACCCTTCTCACACCCTCACCAAGGTGACAGTCCTCTTCGGATCGAAGTGATCCGAAGTATAAGGGTCATACCCATACATGGTAAAATGCATGGCGATATCTCCAAATGTCCAACGGGCCTTTTTACAGTATTACTGTGGAGGGAAAGCCGATAGATCAGTGAATGCTCAACTTTATAGAGAAATAAGGATGTGGATCAAAAAGCTCCTGTAGTCTCGTAAGCCGGGCACTAAGCCGATGGTACTCACAGCGCTAAGTGTAGGTGTAGGATATCTTGTATCAAACGTTGTCGAGACTACCGCCACTTAGGCAGTTAGGCTTGATATAGTCGCAGAAGTTGTTCATGGACGGCAGTTCGACGGCCCTGAAAGACAGATTGGTTGGCAAACTAAGTAGGTAGTTTTTTATGCAACGTGACTGGCTGAGTCGGGCTGACAAGTTGCGATGCGGACAGGAAAAGCAGTATTTGTGACGCTATTCATCAAAGAGACATCGGACACGGCCCGGAGTCGGTGATGATATCACCAGCTCCGATGCTCGGAGCGGTTTGGGTCATCAACCAGTGAGATCGAAAGGCTCCTCAGAGTCCTCACAGTTCCGAGTCAACATTCAACAACCAGACGAATCTAGATTGTCAGGCATTCAAAGTCATCGGCCCGATCTTTTGGAGGGCGTTGCGATCATGGCGTTACGGACTGTATGAGACTGACTTGCTGCTGGACACATCTGGAAGGAACTCAAGAGATCTTGTTATTTTCCGCCTACTGCGCCCGTCCTTCGGTGATTTCGGAGTCAGCCGCGCTTCGTATCCTATTGTCCACTTCCGTTTGGAATGACGATACAGACGATTCTGTTCATCACGCGTCCACGCGTGGAAGGTGAGCCGGTGAGCCAGTAATCGAGTTAAGGGGTATCGCACACCGCCCACGCTCCAAAATTCCACTAGCGCAGTCTAGCGGTCGCAGCTAGATCGTCGCTCCGCGGCTCCGAGTGTTCGCTTGTCCATCTCTCATACAGACTGATACAATATTGTTTCCTTACCAAAAGGGGAGCAAGTGGGGAGAGCGCTGGCCGCCAAGCTACTGGTAAGACCTGTAGCCATCCACCAGATGGTCCAGGTCCCATGGGAGCTACTTTATATTCCGTGCTCTCCCAATGATAACCCAACACAAATCCCCATCTAAATACCCAATCACACAGTCACTGGCACTGGCATACCGAAACAGTACATTTAGCACTAACTCTCGCAATTCCGTTTGCACTTACTCGGATACTAGATGGCTGATTTTCCACAACTTGAACAACGCGAGGTTCATTTTCCAGGGAACGCATCTCCTGCAGCAGACGATAACCGGGAGGATAATCGCCCACCTGTAAACATTGCTGCACAAGGTCAACCGCAAGACCTGTAGCACGTTGACATGGCCAATTACTATGGGGCCAATGAACACCCTCCCCTGCACGAGCATCGCCCTCATGTTATCAACAACCATGCCGGGGTTGCTCTTGATTTCCCTCCCGAGGCACAGGCCGCCGCACCAGCCCCTGTGTGTACTGACCTCACCTTTCCACATACACGTATCTAACGAGACTTTTAGCCGGAGGAGATTGTCGTGGTTGACAACCCAGCTCGGCACCCTGTGACTCGCCCTGGCCTTGCTCAAGCCTTCTTCGATGAGCGACCTGACCAGGGTCCTGTCCCCAATGGCCCAGCTGCAGAAATCCTCCGGCAGTTCGCAATCGTCTACTTGTACGAGCCCCATTCACAAGTTGCCATGATTAATATGGAACATGGCCACTCCCATGGAGTCAGGATTGTCATTACTCTTGACTTGGCTACCCGTTGAGGTTGCCATTTGTCGTAATGTGGGCCTCGCTGTCGTCAAATAATGAAACATTCCAAGGGTTTGAGCTGTGCCGTCTCGATGTATGTACCTACTTAGCGCACTCGTCCATCCCAGCCTTGGTTTTGTCCTCGTTTAATAGTCACTTTGTTATTTGTCCACAGGCCTGTTCGTACTAGTATAGTACTACAGTATGTTCGTTGTCGTTAGACTGAAAGACCATTACGCTGGTTGTTTAGCCTGCGTATTTGTCCAGCGCTTGCGTGGTTCTGTTCCCTAGAAAATTATCGCAGCGCCTTGTGAGGTCTTGTGAAGTGTGGGAGCAGGGGAGACCGATCGCCGAATTCCCGGAGCGCACGGTTTCGACGGCCCTGAAAGAGATTGGTTGGCAAACTACTATAAGTAGGCACGGGGAGCTTGTAATGCAACGTAATAATCGACAATGCGAACCCGCGGCTCGGAATAAAATACAGCTTTCGATTGGAAGCTGTGTTCCGTCCTTTCCCTTCCCTTCGTGAATTGAAATCGACTCGAATCTCGGGTCCTTTACAGTACCCATTTTCGTTCGAGTTTCGTTCGATGCCCCGAAGATCTCCTCCCGATTGCAGATACAAATCCCGCTCCAGCCTCACGGGCCGGGCTTGTGACTTGGCTTGAAGTTGGCTCGGCTTGGCTCAACCAGCTCATTCCAAAACAGGACGAATGAGCCGGGCGGCCCGAGCCAAACCGTTGCGAGCGACATCCTCATTTGGATTTTTCCTCCTCCTTTCACACTAGTCCCCCCTTCATCACTCCGCACAAAAATAGTTTGCTGATCCCTGCTCTGTTTCTCCTGTAGCTCTTCTCTCCTCCGAGTCTCCTTCGTTGTGTCCCCAGCATGTCACACATGAGCAGCTTTCTATTGCCGAGGTTAGCATGAAGATCGCTATGGCTGTAGATAAGTCCCTCTCGAAGCAACAGAGGGTACTATTGCTGAGGATGAGGACGGTCTTGATGTACTTGTTCGTCGAGTCGACGCGAGAAGTTCGCCACGTTGCTTCGATCGAGGCACGCCGCCTGAGGCAGATTCCTCCCCATAATGCAGAACATGGCGTTGTGAGGAACTACGTGCGTAAGTTACTTCCATTTTCTTTCCTTATCCACATGTGTCTGATACTACGCTCAGCTCGAATGGCTTACTGCTCTGCCTTGGACCCCACCGCCACCTGGCTCGGATACCCTTACGCACACTCTTGAGTGGTGGCACTCGCCTCCGGCTTCCTCCCCAAGTGGTCTGGCTCGTCTCAGCTCGTCCTGTTTTGGATGAGCTGGTGCCGAGCCGAGCCGAACCGAGCCGAGTCACGGCAGCACTAGCTCCGCGAGCCTGAACCCGAACTCCCGAAGCGAGTGAGAAAATTCTACGTCTTCGACTGATCAAAGGTATAAAATCCGTATATTAAAGCACAATTTCGCAAAACAACACCAACGTGAAGCGTTAGATACTCTGCTCAAATGTCGCTCACCAACTACTTTCTCAACGACTTCGCTGCGTTCGGTCGCTTCTTAGACGAAACGTTTGTATGTCCATCGCCAGCTTCGGAACTGGAATCAAGCGGTGGACGCCTTCCGACCAAGATGAGATAGGCGACAGATCCTTCATTAAGATTAAGGGGATACTCATGTCCGCGAGCGCAGTTTTGACGTTCACCATGACAAAGATACGAATACAGTCATGGTCTCTTTCGACATGCCTGGCCTGCAGAAGGAGAATGTGAAGATAGATGTGCACAACGACGTTCTGACCGTGTCCGGAGAGACCCGGTCAGCCTCGGAGCGCAGTGAAGAAGGATATGCAGTCTGCGAGCGGCGATACGGCAAGTTTGGGAGGTCGGTCTCGCTCCCCCAAGGCGTCAAGGTAGGATCGGACTTTGCGTTTTTACGTCAAAAGCGGGACTTCTAAATATCTTCATTGCAGAATGAGGATATTAAGGCATCGATGAAGGACGGCGTTTTGAAGATCACGTTCCCCAAGTCTGTGCCTGAGACAGCACCAGCGAGGCTAATCATTGCCTAAGGGGGGCTGATTGGCAAATGAAAATGAATGACAATGATGTGTTTACAAAGTTTTCTCTGACATAAATGACTTTAGGTGGTGTACGATTGACAGTAGGTTCCTTGGTTCGTGCCAATGTGCGACACTGGCTGTGTGGGTAGCGAGTGTCCAATGATTTGCATTTGCGGCAAACTTGGAGCACCTGCGACTTCTGATAACAGTGGGAAATACATTGAACACCGTTGTCACGCGCAGTCACGTTCTAGCTCAGGCCTGGCCTGTCAGGCACGGGCGTTTGAAAAACATGCCAAGTACTGTCACCGGTAGTTTTAAAAGTCTTGAGATCCCTTGCCAAAGGACGAAAACGTCACGACCATCAGGGCCCCGCCAATCTTCGCTGTCGACCCTGCACCGTCACGGTACCCACTAGGGTAATCAGCCGCAATGAAGGCCGACGGCCGTAACGACCAAAGTTTCTCGTACCCTTTTTCCAGTTGCTCCAGCCAATCATAACAGGTTTCTGTACACCATGACTCATTGTCAGAAAATGAACAGTCACTAACACCATCTATAACCGGTCATGGGGTGTCTCTGTTCGAGGCCCTGGGCTATAAATTGGCTCGACTCGGATCGCGCAGTCCAAGGGTCTGTGCATTCACGCCCTATCTTGCCACGCTTCTGCTGCTTGCTCCAGTATGTCGCAAGAGATCGATCTCGAGGAAAAAAGTCAGTATTCGCACACGATCGATCGCTCAGCGCTGCGCGACTCGTCAGCATCATATCCACAAAAAGAAAAGGTCGATATCTATTGTGAACTTGAAGCTCCGTTCTCAGGTCCCCTTTCCCCCTCGGAGGCGGTGTATCATCTACACGCTCAGGATGACTTTCCTGATGGTGGTCTGCGTGCATGGCTAGTTGTGCTGGGGGTGCGTTCTTTTCTATTTTCTATTAGTCAACGGGCAGCTGACGAACTATATTTCAGTGTTCATGTTCAGTTTTCGCAACGTGAGCTACTCTGTGCTGTAGCGCTTCTTTGATTGTTCTTTCATGTTGATCTGTTGTATACAGATTTGGCTATGTGAATTCCTTCGGTGTAAGTGAACCACCTATCTTCATGGGTTTGCAAGTGTTCATCGTGATACTGGATCACCGGTCTCTATTCCAGGTGTTTCAAGAGTATTATGAAGGTATCTTGCTAAAGGGTACATCTCCTTCCACAATGTACGTCATATACGACGGAATCATGTTTTTTGTTTTTCGGACATCCAATATTACCGACTTCTAGTGCCTGGATAGGCTCAACTCAAGTTCGTGTTCTTATCGAATACTCTAGCGCCGAGGCAAAATTAATAGGCTACCCCAGTATGCTTTGGTATTCTTCCCAGCACTCATCAGTGGTCGCCTATTCGATATCGGCTACTTCCGATTGCCTCTTTTTATTGCGTCCATAAATCTTGTTCTGTGCACACTCCTGATTGCAGAGTGCCACGAGTACTGGCATTTTCTTCTCTGTCAAGGTTTCGGCGTTGGTGTCAGTGCTGCGACCTCTCGCGTCTAATAACTGCCTGTCTCAACTGTTCCGACTGATTGTAGGTCTCATGTGGTATCGTATTTGGGCCAGTGATAAGTATTGTCGCCCACTGGTTCAAAAGAAGACGGTCAACGGCTTTCGGAATTATTTCATTTGCTTCGTCTGTTGGTGGTACAGTGTTCCCTGTTGCATTCCGTAACTTGAACGTTACCATAGGGTACGCACAAGCTGTCATTTGTTGACTCGCTTGGCTGAATCAATGCCCAGATTCAAATGGTCAATGAGGATTATCGCGTTACTCTTGATGTTTGTTCTGGGGATTATGAATTTGGTATGCAATATCATAACAGTCGCGCGTACTACTCGTCAATGTGTATCAATAAAATGCAGACGCTGAGACGTAGATTGCCCCCCATCGTCGCCGCAGGAGGCCCTTTTCAACCTAAAGCAGTTCAAGTCGCCCGCTTACTCTGTGTACACTGCATCCGGCTTTGTAGCCTGGCTCGGTCTCTACACAGGTCAGTCAGTCTCCACTGGCATATGGAAAGACTCCGGACTGTGACCACCTCACCTACAGTGCTAACCTTCATCGACGCAAGCGCACCATCACAGGGCGTCTCGGGTCACCTTTCCTCCTACCTCGTCGCCATCGCTAATGCAGGCTCGGGTGTCGGTCGCCTATCTTGCGGCTTCATCGCAGACCGCATTGGTACGTGTGTTGTACTACCCTCTACATTAGCCCTCCCCGCAAAGAAAAATTACATCAATTTACCGATAACGGACAGGCCCGTTGAACGTAATGACACCCTCGGTATTTGTTGCGGGCATATTGACCTTCCTTTGGCCACACGTGCATGGGACGGGCGCGCTCGTCGCACTCGCGCTGCTCTACGGCGCGTCGGTCGGCGCGTTCGCGGCACTCATCGGTTCGCCGATGATCGCACTTGGTGACTCTACAGATGTCGGCCGTCGTACGGGCATGTATCTCACCATACTCTCCCTCGGCTCGCTCATAGGCCCGCCCATATCTGGCGCAATCAATCACGCCACTGGTGGATACACCGTTGTCGGAATCTATGCAGGTCAGTCTTCCTTCATTTTTTCAGTCTGAGTTGAGCCCCGAATGGAATCGGTGCTGACGATGATTCCATGGCTTTGTTTTATTTTTTTGTTTATCACCTTTGTCTTAGGATCCGTGATTATGGTTGCTGTGGTACTCCTTGCTCTGTCTCGTTACTTCATAGTGAGAAGATGGGGAGGGGAAGTATAGACGAAAGCTCTGGACGTTTGTGGCGACGAGTACTTTTCCCTCTCGTCGTGCACGAACGCCATTGCTATAGATGTACCATACTGTTCATGTCGATGATGCTGCCCGTGCAGTCTGCATTTGTGCCGAGAATGTAGGGGAATTTGGGTCGCCCGATGTAGTTACCTGTTAAGGCGTACTATGTAAGGAGGTGGGATTACTGTCTTGAATACCACACGAGGCGTGCCAACGAGTGATCTCGAACTCGGTGATTGTAGTAGTAACCGAGAGCAACTGCCACCCTGTGATAAAAGGTAGACTTGGGAGTGGGAGTTGGGACGCACGCGTAGTATGATGATATGCCATCCTTGGGCAGGCTCATAAGAACATCAGTAAGCCAGGTCCGGAACAATCTATCAGAGCCTTTCGAGGTACATACAGTACTGCGGCGTTGCAAGAAGTGGGGTATCGTAACTTATGCACGAAGTTAATTGCTACGGCCCGGGCGTGCCTTGGCCCGCTTGTGGCCGGCCCGGACTCGCAGTTCTTTGGATGAGAGGAAAGAAATAGAAGAAAAAGTGGAAATGGGCGGAGCGAAAGTGGAAGAAGGGATAGCAGAAGTGGAGGTCAAGGACGCGGATGGGTGGAACTCGGGCGGCCTCCTAGATCGCCTGATTTCACACTTCTTCTTTTCAGCGGCGAAGATCTGGAAGAAGGGGTCCTCCTTGTCTGAATCTGAGTCTTCATCTGCGCTGATAACTTGCACAATACCCCGTTACCTCTTCGATGCGAACAGAGGGCGTGCAATTGTTGGGACGTGGCGAGATATGAGGTGGTGGCATTGAAAACTGCGGGGAGGAGGTAGCGACGGGAGCGGGTGTGTACTGAGCGAAGACCGGCATGGGGAGGTATTGAGCGACGTTAGGGAATCTGTGGGCGCACCGCGCATACAGCACTGCATAAGATTCCTCGTAGACTGACAGACCATGCATTCGTTTCACAAGGTCCTCTATCTCCCGGTCTTCCTCCTCGCGAAGGGGCTCCCTAAGGCGTACAACTTTATCTTCGATTTCAGGCGGGGGCGTGCGACGAGCGTCGGAGCGTTGGTACTGTGTGTCCCGAAGTGTGTAATCGAGGGGAGAGCGGGGGCGTCGACGCTCGTGAGTCCTGTAGTTGGGGTCCACTCCCCGCGGGTCGCGCTCCTCCTGGTCAAGCCAGCGCTCCTGGACGCGCTCTAAGCGCCTGCTCCTAGTGCTTTGAAGCTCATCCCAGAGGTCGTCCAACTCTAAGTCTAGAATGTGATCGCCTGAGAAAGTCACCCTAGCCACCTCATAGACGTCCAGATAGTCGAAATATACACAGGAGGGGTGGTCTGGATGTTTGGCTATGAGCCTGACATACATCTCGGGGCGGTCTCTGCTATGGAATCCGCACCAAAACGCCTTGTTACGTTCGCCGGTGGTGAGGCGTTGCGAGTCCAGTAGGGGCTTGCTGAGGACCAAGAACTGCCGGTAATAGTGTAGAACGTCCTCCTCATCGTCCATGCGTGACTTGGAGGAGAGTCGAACAAAGTCCAAAAACTTTTTTTTGGAGTGGCGGCTTAAGGCTGGGCGGTGATAGAAGTCTTCGAGCTGCCGCCTGAAGTCCGTCCAGTCATGCGCCAAGTAGCCATCTAGGGACTTCCAGAAGTCTCGAAGGGTGAGGGGTATGTAGCGGATAATGGTCTCCACCTTCTGGCGGTCCGTCAGGTCACAGCTGTTGGCGAGCTCCTCGTATTCGCTGAGGAAGTCCTCGATGGGATCATGGACTCGACCTGAGAAATAAGGCGCGTGATGGGAACGACGTGAGGGCATTGCGGCTGGGCCGGCGCCGTAATATTGAAGAGTGGACTGGGACATGGGCGGAGTAGGGTGTGGGAGGGAGTGGTTGTTGGCGGCGAACGTGGGCAGGAGTAGAGGTCGAGGAAGGATAGAGGGCTGACAGGGCGAATCCGATCTAGAAAGCACGTTGCTGTTGAGACTTGACGTAAAGGGTGGTTGCCAGAGACAACCGAGAGAGTAGAGGGTAAAAAGCGTGGAAACGAGAGGCGAGGGGAATCTCTGATTCTGCCTCACTGGGGCAGCCAATTGTTGAGTGTCGCGCGAGTGAGTTGGGGAATGGACAGAGATGAAAGATCTAGAAAAAAGAAAGGTCAGCGTTCGAGAAAAGGGTAGGACGTATGTCGGCTCGTTTTGCTGGGGCTAATGTCCAGCGCCCTCAGGCCGAAGAGGCTGAAAAGCAGAGGAATGGCGCGGCGGCACGCGGAGTGAGGTCAAACGGGAACTTTTTTATTATTGAGGTGGATGGGCGACTGCTTAAATACATGAGAGGTCGACTACCTTATTAATCCTTTTGAAGTTATAGGGACTTGTGGATGCGAGCGAGAGGAAAAGAGGAGATCAAAAGAAGACGAAAGGGAAGCCGTCGCAAGGCACGTGACACCCAGAATGTGTATTGAGATGCCCCAAGCGGTGTACGCGTGGCATTCGAAGTCGAATCGTGCTACGATAAATGTCAGGCGTAGAAGGGCTATAACGGAAGGTGTAACATGGAAGAAACGAGTGAGATTACGTAAACTAAAAGAGACGGGAGAGTAACTACGCTGGTAAAGGGGCAAGCAAACGGCGCCGGAGTGGTCTGCCATGTGAGCACAGCCACGCTATCCACCTTACATTGCTCATGAAGACGGAGGTCGTCCGTGTCACACAACCAGGACAAAGGACGATATGATGGCAACCTACAGTATATTGGGTCCGTAGTCAAGCCGTCCGTGCTTTACGGTCTATTGAATGCCCTTTCAAGGAGATTCTCGTAATGAACCCCTAGTTCGCGCGGATGATCCGTGCTAAGTTACGATAGTCCAAGCATTCGTGTACCACATAATGCCAATATCAGTCTTCTACGGAAGGATGAGACTATGATGTGCGACATCGTAGTTGGCCCAGAGCTGAACACAATAGTCCGAGTCGGACCACGCCCCGCCAATTATGGCGATGAATATCCGATCCAAATATCGTCGCATCGTCGCCGAGTTTCAGAGAGGTTAGATCCGTCAAAGGTCCGTCATGACGATTGCCGATCTTCCTCAAGCGTGCGATCAGTAACTGATAAGCCATACACTGCCTCATTGATGTACGATTTCCCGTGTTTGAGAATGACAATAGTACCACTTGGCAAGGCGCTGCGAAGTATCAGAATCCCGCAAGTGCATAAACACAAAGCACGGCGTTAAATTCTCGGGGTGATGGCCTTTCAGACGCAAGACAACGGAAGTAGTAGTACAAACAATCGACAAATGACGAGCCGAGACAGCCGTAAACGAGGACAAAAACAAACTAGGAAATTACGGATAGGAGAGTCAAATAGGTACACACTTCGACACAGTATAGCTCAGAAAAAGAACGGTCCAATATAAGTCAAGCTCAGAAGTCAGCCATTTCGAGGGTGATGACCACCTTGACACCACCGGCATGGTTAGGTTCCATATTAATCAAGGAAACTTGTAAATTTGGCTGGTGCAAGTAGTGGATCGCGATCCTCTGGAGGTATCCAGCGGCTGATTCATTAGGAATGAGGTCCTGGTGAGGCCATTCATCGAGGAAGGCTTGAGCAGGGCCAGCTGCAGCGTGCTGACCTGCGTCGTCGAATGTGTTAATGTCCTTTGGTGAAGGGTCTGGTTAGATATTTGTATACGGTAGAGAGAGGGCAGCACATACATGGGCTGGTGGGTTGACTTGCGCTTCTGTAGGGTCATCCTGAGCACCTCCAGCATTGTCGGGGGCACCATGATCGCAATGCCTGTGTGGCAGAGGATAATCATAAGTCATGTCGTAATAGCCCACGTCATCGTACCTCGGGTCTTGTGGTTGACCCCAAGCAGCGGTGTTTTCGACGGGTGGGGGCATTTCCTCCCTGGCCTCGTCTTGGAAATGATTACGAGCAGCATCCACTGTTAGGAACTAGAAAACGGTACACGCAGATGAGTCCCTGTGAATGAGAATACATCACGATGTCAATCACTTACCCTGTCATCCCGTACTACACCAGTATAACCATGCGGCCGGCGTGGGTCCGGTCGACGATGGCACGACTCGGAGGGTACTGACTGTGAGTGTTGGAGAGTCGGGAAGGCAGTAGTACGCCAGGGGGCATCTGCTGCAGGAGATGCATTCACTCGAGAGTTGAGTTCGCGACGATGTTGAGATTCCATCTAACATGATAAGTGTGACGGATTTCCAAGCACTATGAGTATGACACGTACTGTATCGGTATGGGTGTTGAATGAGTACTATTTAGAAGGGGAGTTGTGTCGGGCTACGATTTTGGTCATCGTAATGCTGGCCTTTTATAGCTACAGGACAAGGAGATGGTCGCATCGGTCGAAACGTTGGATGGTGGCTGTAAGGGAACAGCGAACTGGCTCGTAAAAATAGGATGGGATCGGGGGACTGTAGGCGTTCATCTAAAAGTACCAGGCGCTGGGAATCTCCGAGTCAGCGCTAAAAATCAAAATTCCCTTTTATGAAAGCCATATTGCCAAAACTGGCAATTGGGTGGCACTGGTACTTGGTAACTTGGGGTCCTGGCGCGGTCATCTGGGATCCCGCCTCGCCACTCTTACCATTTTGAGATATGATATTTAACATCTTTAGAAATCCTACCAGTGGCGCACTCTAACTTAGTTTTTCCAGATCCCAGATTTCGTCCAAGAAAGCACTGCATGCAAGGCACATCCTTCCATTTTCTTCTCATTGTCCTGCCTCGCAACCAGTACACGTCAGGTGCCGTCAATCAGGGTCCAGGGAATCCTAGGATCAACGACGAAGCTGTCATCCGGCCTCAGATCCACTGTACTCGCATCGACTTGTCGGACCGGAAACACTTCACCAGGAAATACATGCCCATGGGGCTGCAGTGACGGACCCCACTTTTTTTTTTTGATTCCATTTACGTGCACCTCGGGGTACGTAACCCCATGTAGCACTGTCTTTACAATTTGTCGCCCTACATATTTGGTAGCCTTCTTAAAGATAGCGCAATGGGTATACCTGCCAGTGCAACGCGACAAATTGGTATGCGGGCGGTTTTCTCTTGGCCTACCTCATTCCGTGCCAAAGATATGGGAGGGGCAACGACAGACGAAGATGAACCTGACCAGTGCCGCCTTCCCAGGTGCTGCGAGAGGATATCCGATTGGCAGAGGACGGGTTGAGGTGCGTGCTCCGGGTATCGTAGTGGCATAAGAAGAATACTGCATGACGCGATGACGAGTGGCACCGTTTGAAATTGAATGGGCTCGCCACCATCAGGAAAAAAAATGGACTTGTCTACAGAGCTACCAGTCTATGTGGAGCTATGTAGCTCTACATAGACTGGTAGCTCTGTAGACAAGTCCATTTTTGTCCATTTTTTCCCCTGATGACATTGACAGGGACATTACTATAGTAGTCGGAATTGGTGCGACGGCGGAGCATGTGGTCACCAGTGACGGTGTGTGTTCCGTAAGGTGGCTTGCTGTTGCGAACACAGCGCGAGGTGTCAATGAGTGAACTCAGTGAGTTTACCCGAGGGCAGCTGGTGAGGCGGGTGATGGCCTTCAGGTACGCACCGTACGCTTGCTAGTGGGATGCACGATTACATGAATGGGTTCACAAGAGCACCAGTTGGCCTGGACCAGAACGAACTGTCATGGAGCTTCTTCCACGTTCCACGGAGCTTCTTGGGGTACGTAGACTCTCGTACGGGTACCGTGACATAAGCCGCGTTGCGGTCTCGCTTACTCTGCACTTCCACCGTGACCGTGACACCGCCTCCGCGGACTCTCAGGCTCGGTCCTTCTTTCTCCTGCACCTATCTAGCCAATCGTATCAGCCGCTCTTTGTTCAAAAATGAGTCACTCTCAGAGATAGAACGTCAGCCATATCCATATTCCGGTCCTGGTGTGCGATCATCCCCGTTAGAGGCCCAAGGTTTTAAATCGGCTGGGTCACCATGGTGCAGCCCAAGAAACTCTGCACCCACGCATTGTCTTGCCGCGCTGCTCTGCTGGCTTGAGTATGTCGCAAGAAATCGATCTCAAGGAGAAAAGCGACTTTTATGGTGAATCTCCATGTTCAAGCCCCCATTCCTCCCCAGACCTTGTATACCACCTACATACACAGGACGACTTCCCTGATGGTGGACTGCGGGGATGGCTAGTAGTGCTTGGGGTGCGTTCTTCATGACAGATCTATGGGCTGTAATGAATTATATTTCAGACCTCATGTGCAACTTTCTCGACGTGAGCGGCCCTGTGTTAGAGTTCTTCAAGTTCTGACTTCTCTGATCATTCGTGATGATGCCATATACAGATTTGGCCTTGTGAATTCTTTCGGTGTAATTGAATCATCTCCCTCACATAGCGTGCGAGTGCTCACCGTCACTGTGGTGCTCTCTGCTCCCCTATTTTAGGTATTTCAAGAATACTATCAGGATATCTTACTAAAAAGCACTTCTCCTTCTACAATGTACGTCTCATCTGAATCATTATATACTTGTTCGGACATTCAATGCTGCCATCTTCTAGTGCCTGGATAGGTTCTACTCAAGTTCGTGTTCCTATCGAGTGCACTAGCCCTCGTGTGAAATTAACAGACTTCGCCAGTCTTCTTTGGTATTCTTTCCGGCACTCATCAGTGGTCGCCTATTCGATACCGGTCACCTGCGCGTGCCTCTACTTATTGCGTCGGTGAATCTTGTCCTGTGTTCACTCCTGATTGCGGAATGCCACGAGTACTGGCAATTTCTGCTTTGTCAGGGTTTCGGCGTTGGTGTTGGTGCTCGACTTCTCGCCCCCAATAATTGCCCGCCTCTAACTGTTATCGGTCGTAGGTCTCATGCGGTGTTATATACGGACCTATGACCAGCATCATCGCCCATTGGTTCAAAAGGAGACGGTCAACGGCGTTGGGAATTATGTCCTTTGCATCGTCTATTGGTGGCACGGTTTTTCCGGTGGCATTCCGTAACTTGCATGCTACGGTAGGGTACGTGCAAGTTTATCGTTTGCCGATCCAATCGGCTAAATTAGTGCAGATTCAAATGGTCGATGAGAATCATCTCTTTTGTCTTGATGCTTATTCTGGGAATTATGAATTTGGTAAGCGATATCGTCATTTGTGCCCACTAATGAACATTACTGTAATACGGGACATTACAGACCCTGAGACGCAGACTTCCCCCGATCGTCGTCGCTGGGGGCCTGTTCAACCCAAAGCAGTTCAAGTCGCCCGCTTACTCCGTATACACCGCATCCGTTTTTGTAGCCGGATTCGGTCTTTACACAGGTCAATGAGTTTGCATACATTCTACTCCCGGGAAAGATTCAGCACCTTGACACACTCCCACCGATAGTGCTAACCTTCATTGACACAAGCGCGGATTCACAAGGTGTCCCGCGTCACCTTTCCTCCTACCTCGTCGCCATCGCTAATGCAGGCTCGGGAATCGGTCGCCTATCCTGCGGCTTCATTGCCGACCGGATCGGTGCGTGCATCCCACCTGACCACATTCCCTACCCCTTTCGCTTATCGCCACTGCATCTCCCACCAACTTCCTGCCTCTTTTCTAAAAAAAAAACACATCTGAAAAAACTGCAACAACGGACAGGCCCAATGAACGTTATGACACCGGCATTATTCCTCACGAGTATATTAACCTTTCTTTGGCCTCACCTGCGCGGGACAGGCGCGCTTGTTTCGCTCGCGCTGCTGTATGGCGCGTCGCTCGGCGGGTTCGTGGCGCTCCTCAGTGCGCCGATGATTGCTCTCGGTGATTCTACAGACGTCAGGGCGTCGCACAGGCACGTATCTCACCGTACTCTCCCTCTGCTCGCTCGCGGGTCCGCCGATATCGGGTGCTATCTATCACGCTACGGGCGGGTACTCTGTCGTCGGGATATACGCAGGTCAGTTTTTTCTTTCTCTTTTTTTCTAGTCTCAGTGAGCACTGAATGCCATCTCACGCACGTCTTAGGATCTACGATGATGGCCTCTGTGGTACTCCTCGCCCTGTCTCGTTACTCTGTACTAAGGAGATGGAGAGGGAAAGTATAGAAGAAAGCTCTAGACGCTTGTGGCGCCTTTGTCGCCATTTATTCTCGCATCGTTTCTTAACGCATCATGTACGAACACGAATGCTGCCGATGTACAATACCGCTCATGTCTACGACTTTGATGTTGTGAGTTTTCCCATCCGATTAGGTTGAAACCTGAAGGAGAAACAAAAGGCCATGGTTACTATGGATAATACGATGGCGACCCCATTTTGGAGGTCATGAGTGGTCTAGCGTGGGTACGGAGGCCTTCATGATGGACCCATACAGGAAGCTAGAGATTGGATCCGGGATTCCTGAGTTATCTCAAAGTCTCAAATCTGGTGCATGATAGTCGGATTGCACATTTCCAATGATGGCGAAGCGCACCGAATCCAAAGTACTACTGCATCACCGCGTCATTGCCGAATCTCAGATAGGTCGGAAATGTTCCAGGATCTACCAGTACCATTGATATTGGGGATGCATCTGCCATGATGACAGATTTACTCAAGCGTGCGTTCGGCAAATAGAAGTCATTAACTACCTTACAAAGTGTACGACTTCCAACCCTTCGAGCTGTATGGGAGTAATCATTAGCCATGTCTCCCATTCGCGAGGATACACATGCGTTTGCCGTCTTACTAGTTTCCATCAACGAATGTTGCTGGCAATCGTCAAGTAGACGAGGACTGGGAGGATATGCGCGCATCTGTAGAAAACCCTGCTGCACGAGATCAACTGCAAGACTTACAGTACGTTCCCATAGGATATTACACCAGACTCCCCACGTCTTGGCTCCGTATTGGACTTGTTACGAGACCCCCTGCACTTGTGGTCGCCTTATGGTCTCAGGAGCTTGTCGGCATCCCACCATGAATTTGGAACGGGCGAGAACTACTGGAAAGGCCCTATTTGGATCCAAATGAACTATCTCGCATTGCAGGCGTTGCATGAGGTTAGTAATGTGAACGCTTCGAAGCGACCACGCTGTCTTAACACGTGACTAGACCTATGCCTCGCACGAGGGACCCTACCAGGAAAAAGCTCGATCCATCTACACAGAACTCCGCCGGAATGTCATTGACAATGTTTTCAAGGTGCGTAGATGTTATATTAATTGTATTCGGGTGTCCGACAGTCTTACTTTTAAATGAAGGAGTATGAACGTACAGGCTATGTCTGGGAACAGTATGACGCCAATACAGGCGAGGGTCGAAGAAGGTGTGTCATCCGATCATATTCCGAAACCCTAGACTCATGAAACCTCGTGTCCTAGTGAACATGCGATACTGGCCACTGACCATATCGTCCCGTAGTACGCTGGCGTGACCCCAAGGTTGGCCTGAAAGTGGTCGACGTTTGAACGAGGGTGCTGATTGCGGATGCTGGGGAGCCATAAATGTAGTTACACTCCAGGACGTGCCTTCTGCAGGAGAAGAGTTCCCGTGTAATTGATCCTCATCGAAGTATTGTTGCGGGCAAGGTTGTGGGAAATGACCGGAAATCAGTCATCTAACAAAGCAAGTGTGATGGATTTGTAAGAGTTGCTGCCAGTGAATATGTACGTACTGTATCAGTATGGGCCTATGACTGAGTTTTAGAAGGGGATTGGCCATCGTAGAACTGATATTGGTTCCGGGGCTCGATTTGGACAAGCGTTATTTGGTTTCATGATCAGAAATAGAGTGTCATGCAGAAAAGTGTCATGTGCGCCCCACCGATCTTTGGGCATGCAGTGTGACTGTGTTGTAGGGCCAGGCGAGCCGCACAGCCTTCTTCTTGGCATTGTCTAAATGTAGAAGGCGTAGTTGCACTTGCCCTATGGGGTAGATCCTGCACAGCCTTTTTCTTGGCATTTTCTAAATGTAGAAGGCGTAGTGGTGCCCTTTCCCCACTAAGTCACTGTCTTGGTCGCAAGATTCGGATCTGTGCGTCTCCTCCCCTTCCCTAATTATAGAACACACTAATTACGGCCTATTTATTTTCATCCACCCACGATCTGACCAAGGGTCTGACACGTTTTCTTTGGGTTATAAGAATGCTTGTTCCTCCATGGCCAAGAAGCATAGCCCAACTTGAACACAAGTCCCCTTCTAAATACCCAGTCATACCGTGACACACATAGTTTCATACCGATACAGTACGTATCTATTACACCTGCAAATCCATCACACTCACTTCGTTAGATGGCCTTCCCACAACAATACGAGGTTCACTTTCCAGGGAACCCATCTCATGCAGCAGATGTGCCCTGGAATGCCACTGGCTTCCCGCCCCCCCAGCACCCACAGTCAGCACCCTCGCCCTACCCTCGTCCGTTACCGGGCCAGCCGCATGGTCATGCCGGTGTACTGCGGGACGCTGTGGTCAGTAATTGGCATCGTGATATTCCCCCATTCACGAGAGCCCATACGCCTGTGTTGTTTTCAGCTCCCATCAGTGAATGCCGCTGGTAGTCGTCGACCAAACGAGAACTGGGAGAATATTCTCCCACCTGTCGAAAACCTTGCCGCACAAGCTCAGCCACAAGACCTACAGTACGTCGACATGGGCTATTACGACATGGCCAATGATTACCCTCCACCACAGGGGCATCGTGATCATATTATCGGCGAAAATGCCGGAATTGTTCAGGATGTCCCTGCCCAAGCTCAAGCCGCCCCACCAGCGCCCGTGTGTACTAACCTCGTTTTTTGGCATGCATATACCTAACCATGCCCTCCACCAAAGGTGATTGATGCATTTAATGACGAAGTTCAGCAGGCAGCAGCAGGCCCCGCTCCAGCTTTCGATGAATTTCTTGACCAGGGCCCTGTTCCCAATAGGCGTGCCACTGAAGTCCTTCGCCAACTGGCAATTCTCTACTTGAACGATCCCAATTCGCAACTTGCCATGATTCGTATGGAGCCTGGCCATGCCGATGGAGTGATGGTGGTCATTGCCCTTAAATTGACTGACCTCTGAGGCTGTCATTACCGGTACATGCAATTCGTGCCATGCCAATGTAAGTATCTATTTAGCACTCGCATCCATGCCTTTCCAGTTTCGTTCTCGTTTGTAGCCGCTTTGTTGTATGCCTGGACTACTATGTCTGTTGTTGCTAGACTTCCCCTGAAAGGCCATTGTATAGGTCGCTCAATTAAGTGGTACAGACATGCTGTCCTTCATATTCCAGAGAGTGATAAGTTGTCCCCTTTACGAAGTAGTGAATGTCATTTTATCCGCCGAAAGCAGGCTTGGGAAAATCGTGGCAAATGCATTCCCAATGATCGTCCGATGGCGTCATGGCGCTGCCGGACTGGGCCGGCCCAGTCACGGGCCCACTGCCGGCGAATCCTGGAAATTCTCTGATTATCTGAAATCCACCGATGGAATGGCAAATGCCGTAACATTTGGGTTCGGTGGCATCGCCGGAAGGCGCAGTCCGACCAGTACTAGTAATAATAATCACTAGCTCTGAGACTCTGAGATTGACCTAGTAACCCGGATCCCTGACGACCCCCATGAAGACTTTTAAACCCAGGGAACGGGTGTCCACAAACCACAATTTCGCGAAGCAGGTCTGGTCTAACCCTACCGGAGGATTCATGATCTCACGAATGCGTGACCATCATATTGCCCTAAGTCCTGGTTGTCTGGCATGGGTTCGGCCAACATGAATTGCAAGGGAGAATCCACAAATTCGTCTCCTTCATCTTGTGTATTGTCCTCGAGTAGACATGGCAATATGGTACATCAACAGTATACGTGTTCGTGCACGACACGTTGGGCAATGATGAGAGAAATAAATGACGACAAAGGCGCCACCGTGACAAGCGTCCAGGGCGTTCTTCTATACTTCCCTCTCCATCTCCTCAGTACGAAGTAACGAGACAGGGTGAGGAGTACTACAGAAACCGTCATCGTAAATCCTAAGACGCGAGCGAGAAACGAAAAAAAGGCAATGGAACCATCATCAGCACCGATTCCATTCGGAGCTCACTTAGACTAGAAGAAGAAGAAAAAGCCTACCTGCATAGATCCCGACTACGGAGTACCCGCCCGTTGCATGATAGATAGCACCAGATATAGCGGGCCCGCGAGCGAGCAGAGGGAGAGTACGGCGAGATACGCGTCTGTGCGACGCACAACGTCTGAAAAATCACTGAGAGCAATCATCGGCGCACTGAGGGGCGCTACGAACCCATCGAGCGACGCGCCATGCAGCAGGGCGCCTGTCCCGCGCAGGTGAGGCCAAAGTTTTTTCAGATGATTTTTTTCAGAAGAGGTGGGAAGTTGGTGCGAGGTGCAGTGGGGATAAGTGAAAGGGGAAGGGAATGTGGAGTGTAAGAGTGTGTCAGCGGGATGCACGCAAAGACCCGGTGGCGATGAAGCTGCAGGATAGGCGGCCGAGCCTGCATCAGCGATGGCGACGGGGTAGGAGGAAAGGTGATGCGAGACACTTTGTGAAGGCGCGCTTGCGTCGATGAAGGTTAGCACTATCAGGAGTGTGTCAAGGTGCTGAATCTTTCCAGGGAGTGGAGTGTATGCAAACTCATTGACCTGTGTAAAGACCGAATCCAGCTACAAAAACAGATGCGGTGTATACGGAGTAAGCGGGCGACTTGAACTGCTCTGGGTTGAAGAGGCCCCCGGCAACGACGATCGGGGGAAGTCTGCGTCTCAGCGTCTGTAATGTCCCGTATTACAGTAATGCTCATTAGAAGGCACAAACGGCGATAATGCTTACCAAATTCGTAACTCCGGGAATAAGCATTAAGACAAAAGAGATGATTCTCATCGACCATTTGAATCTGTGCACTGATTAGCCGATTGGATTGGCAAAAGATAACCTGCGCGTACCCTACCGTAGCATTCAAGTTATGGAATGCCACCGGAAACACCGATAGACGACGCAAAGGACATAGTTCCCAAGGCCGTTGACCGTCTTCTCTCCAATGGGCAACGATACAGGTCATAGGCTCATATATTACACTGCATGATACATACAAGTGACAGACGAGGGTGCTGGTGATTGTGGATGCTGGGGGAGCTGGGAAGCCTGAGGCAGCTGCACTCCAGGACGCGCCTGTATCCTTGAAGTTGATCCTCATCACTGACACAGTACTGTTGGAGGAAGTTAGCCATCTAACAAAGCAAGTGCGATGGATTTGCAAGGGGTATTGCCAGTGTATACGTACGTATTGTATCGGTATGGGCCTATGATTGAGTTTTTAGAAGGGGAACTAGGTTGAGGTTTTGATTTTGACCATCGTAGAACTGATCTTTTTTATTCACGGGAAGGAGGTCGCTGTACTGCTGAGGGCTTTCTCAGATTCTCTGGATGGAGAGGAGGAAATAATCCGCGACGGCCAGGGCAAACGCCTCTGGACCAACCAATAGAAAGAAACATACAGTACAGTACACGTGCGCGCGGCGTGACCACTGTTTTTGTTTTGCGTCGGTCGCCGATATAGGTTTGTATTTGTGCTTGTTTGTGCCTGTATTGGCTGGTCCAGAGCACATGCATGGCTGTGACTGCAGCGGGGCTCGTCGCTACTGTACGGCTCGGCGATCAGCGTGTTCCCGGTACTCATCAAGGCGCTTATCATCGCTCTAGGTGATTCTACGTTGGGCGTCGTACAGGCATGTATCTCACCATTCACTCTCGGAGTCTCGGGTCGTTCACGGGCATACCCATATCTGGCACTATCTATCGTCACGGCGTGCTACGGATGGGCACTCCGTCGTTGGGACCTGTGCCGGTCGGGTTTTCTGTCTATTTTCACCCATTTTTTTGGAGTCTCAGTGAGGCCCGAATGGGATCGGTGCTGACGATGGTTCTATGGCTTTTTCCCCCTTCTTTCTCTCACACGTCTTAGGATCTACAATGATGGCTACTGTGGTTGTCCTGACTCCCTGTCCCGTTACTTTGTACTGATGAGATGGAGAGCGAAAGTATAGAAGAACACTCTCGACGTTTATGGCACTTTTGTCGCCATTAATTTCTGCGTCGTTGCTCGTGCACGAACACGTGTGCTGTTGATGCATCATACTGCTCATGTCTAGTGTTCGAGGACAATACACAGGACGAAGGAGACAGTCATAGATTCTCTCATCCAATTCGGGTGGTTCAACCCATGCGTCACAACCAGGACGAAGGATAATAAGATCATGGCTCATTTTGCAGATCATGATTATTCCGGCATGGTTAAACCAGACAGACTGCGCTTCACGAAATTGCGGTCTGTGGACTCGCTTTCCCCCGGACCCAAAGCACTTCACAGAGGTCGTCCTAACGGAAAGCTAGAGGCTGGATGCTTCAAGTTCCGGATCGACGTTTCCCGATTAATCTCAGAGTCTCAGAGCGGGTGCATAATAGTCGAATTGCGCCCTTCCAATGATAGCAACGCCACCAAACTCAAATATCACCGTATCACCGTATCATCGCCGAGTCTCAGATAGGATCAGATAATGATAGACCTTCATCGAAGCTTCATCAAGCGTGCGTTCGGCAAACAAAAGCTATCCACTACCTCATAAAATGTATTGCTTCCACCCTTTGGGAGATGAATTACAGCATACCTGTATTACTTCTCAGCGAGGCCCATGTGCGGTGATGGCCTTTCAGGAGGAAGTCTAGCAACAACGACCGTAGTAGTCCGGACAATGTACTCGCGTCAACAAACATGGCTCAATATACGGCAACCTCACAGGTCGGTCAATTTAAGGGTAATGACCACCATCACTCCATCGGCCTGGCCAGGTTCCATACGAATCCCAGCAACTTGTGAATTGGGATCGTGCAAGTAGAGAGTTGCGAGTTGCCGAAGGACCTCAGAGGCCCGCCCATTGGGGAAAGGGACCTGGTGAGGCAATTCATCGAGGAAGGCCGGAGCGGGGCCTGCTGCAGCATGCTGAATTCCGTCGTTAAATGCGTCAATCTCCTTTGCAAGTGGTGAAGCTTATGGTTAGATATGTGTATGCGGTATTGTGAGGTCAGTACACACGGGCGCTGGTGGGGCAAAGGGAGCTTCGGCAGGGACATCCTGAACAATTCTGGCATTGTCGCCGATAATATGATCACGATGCCCCTGTGGCGGAGGGTAATCATTGGCCATGTCGTAATAGCCCATGTCAACGTACTGCAGGTCTTGTGGTTGAGCTTGAGCGGCAATGTTTTCGACAGGTGGGGGTATATCCTCCCTTCCCTCGTTGGGTCGACGATTACCGGTAGCATTTACTTGTGGGAACTAAAAACAACACAGGCGTATGGGCGCTCGTGAACGGGGTAATATCACGATGCCAATTACTGACCACAGCATCCCGCAGTGGGAAGTCCATCTAACATAGTGAGTGTGATGGATTTGCAAGTGTTATAGGTACCTACATTGTCAACTTGAATACGGGATTGTGTGTGTATAACTGAGTATTTCGAAGGGGCCCCGGGTTAGTGTTGGGCTATGAATTAATTGATTTCGGCCATCGCAGACCAGTCTTCTTATAGCCAGAGGAAAACTTGAATGAATAAGTGCCAGTGATCTAGGACCAGCTGTACCGTGACGGAGACGACGTCTTCCGCAACTCGGATATGCCCATATTTGTTTCAAGTTGTTTTTGATCGATAAAGCGATCAAACTGATAACACACTGGATGGCCGGTCCGACTCGGCCCGAGGATTCAACTACTGCGTTTTGTTTACATTTGTCGTTTTCCGCCCTTTTTCATCCTTCGTCAGCGCGTCGCTCGCGGCTGTAGCTTCATCGCCAACCGATCGATCGTAATCGGTGCATAAAACCCCACATCCCACATTCCCACGCCCACGCCCACGCCCAGATCTCATCCCACATTCAATCCCCGCTGCATCTCCCACAAACCTCCCCCCATTCCTTCTAAAAGGAATCCCATCGTACAAGCAGTCCAACAACGGGCAGGCGTAATGAATGCATAACACCCGCAATATTTTTCGGTCACATTGATGGCTAGACGTGCGCAGAACGCGCTTGTCGTGCTCGCGCTGCTGTATGGCGCGTCAATGGGCACAATCCGCCTCGCCGGAGTTGGGACGCTGGCGCCACATATGGTCACCCCTGAAGGCCTGAAGGGCCGAAGGTGTGTTCCGTAAAAAGGCCAACTGCTGCTGTGATCACGACTCAAGGGTGCCGACGAGTGACTAGTAGTGATCTCTGACCGTTTAACCAAGGGCAGCTGCGGAGAGATAGGTTTGGGAATCGTTGGGATGCACGGTGATATGTTATCGTGACGACTCGGAGCTCACAAGGACATCAGTAGGCTTGGGCCAGAGTGATCGCTTATCGGCGGGGCGACGCAAAATATCGAAACGCCGCGCGCGGGCGCGTTGGCGGGCATGTTTGTTTAAGTCCCGAGGCGCCCTACCGGCAGCCTTTTGCCTTGGATCATTTCTCTCGAAGGAAACCCTTCGGTAAACACCCTCATTCCCGCCTCCCCCGGAATTTGCTACCGCGCTCGGAGCCTCGGACTGGAGGGTGTTCACCTGGCGACATACGATAACGGCCAGCAAGGCTAATATTCAATATTTCGCATAGGTGAAAATTGTCGATGAGTACTACGTTAGTCTACCTAATGTTCTCCCTGTGAGTTATGAATTCGGTATGTAATATCATCGTGTGAGCAGTGAGCACTGATAAAAATGCTGACGCTGGGACGTAGACTTCCACCGATCATCGTCGCTGGGATGTGTTCAATGCAAAGCACTGGCAGTTCAAGTCGCCCACCTACTCGGTGTACACCGCGTCCGCCTTTGTAGCAGGGTTCTGTCTCTACACAGGACAATCAGTCTACATATCTTGCCCCTTCGTGGAGAGATTCTGGATTCCTGACACACCCCACCAATAGTGCTAACCTTCAATTTATCGACGCACGTGCGTCTTCGCAGGATGGTCTCCATCACCTTTCCTCAAATCCTCATACCTCGTCGCCATCGCTAACGCAGGCTCGGGCGTCGGCCGCCTATCCTGCGACTTCTTTTTTTTTTTTTTTTTTTTTTTTTTTTTTTTTTTTTTTTTTTTTGGGAAAGCGTTATATTTGGTAATTCGAACAAAACTACCATATATGTGCTAGATAGTAAGTGAAGTGATATCAGCCCTATCTAGCGTGCTATAGCCAGGACAGGCATAGCCCGGCCCGGAAGAGGGTAAGATGCTTTGACGCACACCCCTGGTGTTGGGGTTAGTGTTTCGGCGGCTACAAGAGCCGAGCCGAGCCGTTAGCCGAGCCACAATTAGCCGGGCAGTCAGCTTGTTAGCCGAGCTGCGCCGTGGGCACCCATGCCACTTAGCCACGCCGAGCTGCGCCGCCAAAATAGCCGGCGTTTCTCCGGCTAGAGTGCGGCTCAGCTCCCAATCCAGATCGCGAAAATTGTAGTCAAATCTTAGTTCCCATACATCAAACTACAGCTCTACAACAAAATCGACGCATGATACATCATCGCCTACATGTACCTCAAAGCCCAACGTCTCAAACTACGAAAACATGCTACTTCCAGGACCTTGTACGAGTGGCCCGAGCGGGTGTTTGATGTATGTACTGTTACGAGCGGACTATCTCGTATGGCGCGTAAGCAACCTCCCAATGGTAAGGTGTGACAGGGGTATGGGTAACACCGTGAGTATCGGGTCACGGGTATTCCCGGGTACGGGTACGGGTTTGGGTTTATCGTACCCGTGAAATACCGTACCCGTTTGCGCGGGTACACGGTTTTCTCTATACCTCAAATCTCTTGGTCTCGAACTTCTTTCCGTACACTGCCTTACCCCAACAAGTTTATCCCAATCAAATTCTCCGCGGGACACAATCCGGCTACCACACTCGTCAATAACATTTCTGATTTTTGCATCTGTACCCCTCCCATCGCCGACACTTTTACCGGCCTTCAAGTACTGCACACCAGTGAATACCTTCAATTGGACCAAATTCGTAGGCGGGGGCATTGTCGGAATGAAGATCTGTAACCCCAACGGCACAAATCCTGTAGGGTATTGTCAACATACTCTTGATCGCATTGGTCTTCCTTACAACATGTCCAACGCCGCACAAAACGGTACATTCGAAGTATGCGATAGTGGCCTCATGGATATTCCTGGAGTATACACTTCAGGCGGGCAAACACTCTCTTACTCTCAACCTGCCGAAACTGTTTCCATTGGGTCGCTTCCCTATATGCCCTGTATACCCTCCAGCTCGAACTGTCAAACATACCAGAGCACGCAGATTTTCACCGACTTCGCCTCACTCGCCTCCTCTACAACTGGTGCCTCAGCTGCTCCGACAGGCTCGGGTGCTTCCCATGCGGGCAGCATCGACAGCTAATCCTACCAAGGCATTCGGATCCAATGGTACACGATCTGTTACGATCCCACTTTTCACAACTCACGAGCATCCTTAGTGTTGTGTTTTCTGTTGCTTTCCTCGCGGCATGAATGCCTGTTCACCGACTTCCCCTCACTCGCCTCCTCTACAACCAGTGCCTCGGCTGCTCTGACAGGCTCATTGATGGAATAGGACCCTTATGCAGTGGGAACTGGGGATGTGTTGCAGAATTCGACGCTCATTAGAATACTGAATCAGCTATACCATTATATACATGTCTTATACACGACTTTTGCCAAAGAAAGGCTTGGTGACCTCACATAATATCGTGGGAAAACTATACAGTTTTCACTTGTGGCTTGTGGCTTGTGGCTGATCTTTGCTTCCGCTCCGATCGTGCGTCGCAAAGAGAACGAGGCACGCCCTAACCTCTCAGGCCTCAGGCCGCCAATGGCTTCGTCAGGTCTCATCGAGGCTAGTGAAAAGGAGCAATTCATCGAGATCTGGCTCACCCACTTAAAGGTGAGCATTTTTTTTTTTATAATCCCACGGTCCGCGGATGCCTAACAATTCAACGAAGTCTTCTGCGAAGTCGTCGCGTTCATCACTCCACTCCCGCACTTCCTCTATATCCAGTGCAGCCACATCAAGTGCAAAGGCAATCGGGCAAGGCATCAAGCGTATCAAGAAAGGCACCGGTGCAATCGTTCGGCCTCTTAAGCGGGCTAAACATGCGCTGTCCAATGTTTCGTCTCCAGTCATCAGTGATGTAGAGGACCCAACTACCGACGATCAAGCCAGCATCAAGACCAATGGATTGCTGGAGGTTATCGCAGTTGGATCCGACGAGGAGCTAGATGACCTTGAGAAGGAACTTGGTGCGTTTACTTACTATTTTTTCCTTGCTGTCTTACTCATTTCAATTTTAGCGGCGGTTAAGGAAACTTGGAGGTCTCCTATATATTCTTTCTTCAAACCTAAAGTAACGATTGAGGTACACCATGGCCGTGTCGCCCACTTCTTCACCTGCTCCTCAAAGAAATGCAAAACCGAGGCACGAGGCGTTCGGCGCTATCAAGACAAAGGTGACAAGTCTTCAACTGCCAACCTTCGGCACCATGCAGTTCGCTGCTTTGGCGAGGATACGGTCAACGAGGCTGTAGGCGGGGTGTCTGGTAGCCAGCGAAGCGGTAACATTTTCAGTGCCTTCGCCAGTCAAGGGCAAAAACCCGTTGTGTATTCTCATCGTGCACACTCAGGCCCTGAGTTCCGGTGAGTACATGCGCTATACATACCTTTCTTTGACTCATATACATCAGTGCCCACATTGCAAAATGGGTTGCCGAAAGCAATCGCCCAGCAACTATTGTCTCCGATCCCGAGCTTGTCAATCTTCTCACAACAGGACACCCCCACCTCAAGGTTCCATCTCCGAACACCGTTCGTTGTGACATTCTCGCGGCCTATGTGAAGTGCCGCGAACGTATCATCAAGCTCCTAAATGATCACCCAGGGCGTGTCCATTTTGCGACCGATGCATGGACGTCAACCAATCACCATGCGTTCGTTGCTTGGACTGTGCACTTTGAGTACAATGGGGCCATGTTGGCCTTTTTATTGGATATCATCGAGGTTCCTGAATCTCACACCGGCGTGGCATTGGCTCGGGCATTTCAGAAGATGCTCAAGACGTTTGGGCTTCAACATCGGGTAAGTTTGTAGTCTCGTGTTATGCTCTCAAGCTAATTGTTTCTACAGGTCCTTGCTGTGAATGCTGACAACGCAACGTCGAACAACACGCAGGGGGAAGCGCTCGCGAATATGGACAACTCGTTTGTGATGGAGCATCGCGTTCGTTGCTTCAACCACACCTTGCAGCTCTCTGCGAAAACCCTTTTGTGTCCTTTCAATGCTGGGCTAGGCAAGGCAACCGAACGTGACGACAATGATATTGATCCCCTCGACTTGGACATCAATGGCGACGACAGCGAAGATGGTGAAGATGAAGATGAAGATGAAGACGAAAACGAGGACGAAGATGAAGACCTTCTGGACCTAGACAGCACAGATAACCTCGACGATGGTGTCGACGAGTTGGACGAATTGGATCCAGATGCACGCGAGGAGGTTATGGCGGACACAGCTGCTGTCCGTAAAGTGGTAACAAAGCTTCGCCACCTTGCTTTTGCCATCGTACGATCAACAACCATCGCCCTCCCTGCATGGCGCAGATACTGCAAGGAGCTCAAGCTCAAGCCACGCATCCTCCCACGCGACGTCGTCACTCGCTGGAACTCTACTTACTACATGCTCGACTTTGCAATCAGATATCGCACTGCCATCGATGCCATGACAGCCGACAAGTCCCTCAAGCTCCGAAAGTTCGAACTGGAAATGGAGGAGTGGTCTATTGCCGAGGACCTCGTCGCGGTCTTACTCCAATACAAGAACGCGACGCTCTTCTTCTCCCAAGACTCTGCTAGTGTCGCCGCCATCATCCCTGCTATGGACCGGATAACAAGCCACCTTAATTACCAAACCGGGAAAGTATACCACCCCTCCATCGCAGCCGCCATGAAGCTCGCACGCAAGAAGATGGACCGCTACTACTCGCTTACTGACTCCTCCTCTACATATCGTATCGCCATGGTCCTACATCCGGGAATGAAGCTCGAATACTTCCGCAACCAGAAGTGGAAGGGAGAGTGGATCGAAGAAGCCGAGTCGCTGGTCCGGGAGGAGTACATTGCAGAATACGAGAAGGTGGCCGATGAATCCAATGCGACGCCCACAAAAAACTCGAAGACCGAGAACAATGGCGGATTTGCATCTTTCGGCGACCTTTCTGTTACCTCTGCTCCCCGTGCCAGCGAGATCCAGGAATACCTCAATCACCCTGTCGAGAATGTGAAGGACCCTTTGAAGTGGTGGGTGGACAATCAACATGTCTACCCCAACCTTCATCGCATGGCTTTGGACTACTTGAGCATCCCCGGTAAGTGCAGTATAATTCTATATAATCATTTCAATCACTAATATAATGTTTAGCGACTTCTACCTCCGTCGAACGCGTGTTCTCGCAAGGCCGCCACCTTCTCCCTTTCACGCGCAACAAACTCTCGCCACCCTCAATTCGCGCTTTTCTCTGTTTTGGCTCATGGGCACGCTGCGGTCTTGTCGTTTTTGAGGATGTGGTAGTGGCTGTCTCTGCAAGGAGCACGGGTAGATAGAACTTAGCTGTAGTAGTTGTAACTCGTAGTACATTTCATATACAAAACCCGCGGTGTTGTACGGTTTCGTACCTCACCCGCGGTGTCTTACACGCGCACGGTTTTGTGCCTGAACCCGTGAAGGAAAACGGTGTCGTGCCTGAACCCGTAAAACAAAACGGTGTACCCGTACCCTTAACCGTTCGGGTACGGTGTTCGCGGGTACGGGTTAGGGTTTATCAAATCATACCCTAGGGTTACCCCTGGAATACCTTACCCAATGGCAGTTACTTACACGATGAGCTTCTGTATAAGAAGAGCCTTAGTACGTCAAGGCTAACCTCAGTACGTCGAGGCGTAAGCTAACTCAAACAGGAGTTAGATCTGGTAGCTGACTTAGGACTGGAACCTAAGCGCAAAGGATACGATGTGATAAGGGAGTCGAGCTGAGCGGCGAGCGTAGTAATAAACCTGGCGAGCCAGCACAGGAGATGGAGCTGATCGAACAAGTCGCAAGGGAATAAGCGAGCGAGTCGAAGACGAGCGAGCGAAGCTCAATGGAAGTTTATGGTCCTGAATTCACAAAGGAGACCAAGTCTGAAGCGACTTAGGCCTTTACAAGCGTGCTAATATACAGGTACAGAAAGGCCGCGTCATTGCGAGCCAAGGAGATCACTAAGCGAGTTGATAATCGACTTAGTGATGCTTCGTAAGGTACTGAGTAATCGTACAAGTTTATGAGTAAGTAGGTGGAGAAATGACGCACGCGTGAGGAGTATAGTAGGAGGGAGTCAAAGTGAGTCGAAGTGACTGAGACTCACGTGGCGTGGGAACATCTGACCGAATAGGAAGGTAAGTAGGAACGAAACAAAGAAGACATAGCTGCTAAGTATCGAGATCGCGGCAACGGCCGAAAGGAGTCCGGAAGGCGCTATAAGCGGGCCGGTGGTACACATGGTGAGAGAATATAAGTACAAGTGAGCGCGTGACACCAAGAACAGACGAAAGGCGTAACATGTACCGAGACGGTTTAGCAATCGCGCGAGTCGAAGAGCGAAGGCTAAATAAATCTAGTTAGTGCCGCTATTCATAGAGGGCGAGGTCACTTACACCCGACTAGTGAAGATAGGTGCACGGTCCACGCTGACATGGGGTGGTGCTTTGATGGGCTGATCAGTCACGGTTTCCGAGCACTGTAAGAGGATGGAATGAAGGAACTGATAGTCCGGTTTCTTGTCAAAGCCAAGAGAACGGACATAGGTGACGAATTTGCAGAAGGGAGCGGGTAAGCCTTCGCACAGCTCTTCCACTGTGATCGATGTTTTCTTACGGAGGACTACCTCCTCGTCGTTGCCTGCGGAATTGCTGGTCCAAGGCAACTCGCCGAGTGCTGAATAAATGATGGTATAGGCGAGAGACTCTAGGTCATCACGACGCGACTGGACATTGCCTTGCTGGCCACTGATGGATGCGAACGGAAGGGTACCAACGATCGAATGATTCGTTGTGAAAGGGATATGTAAATAAGTTGCGGGATTACGGAACAATCGTGCCAAGCCGAAATCGATGAGAAAGAGGGTAGGAGGAAGGTTATCAGCACGAATCATGAAATTCCCAGGTTTAATGTCACGATGGATGTAGTGTCGATCATGAAGTGACTGGACTGCTAAGAGCTGCATGTGAGGGTGTGTTTAGGTTTAGTATGATTGTTTGTTTTATATAACGTACCATTTGGGTGGCGTACGAGAATGTCTTCCTGTGGTCAAACTCAAGCTGATCGATCAGGTCGCCCAGTGAAGTTCCGAGATGATCGAGGACAATAACTTCATATATACTTTCCTTGCCATACCAGAGTACTCGAGGGATTCCTCTGCCACCGGCGATAGTTGTATACACGTTGTGTTCATGACTGAGCCTTGAAGGTAAGCCGCATGGGTGCCCTATCTTCACAGCAACATCACCCCCCGTCGCAATGTCTTTTCCTAGATAGACACTCCCTAACGAACTCAGGAAAGTGTGTCAAACTCGAGTCAGAGTCGAGCTCACCAGATCCCCCAGTACCGAGTAGGTTACATACTCTGTACCGGCCACCAACACGCACAATATCTGACTTTGAGGGAGAGAATCGCTTCTCCGAGGTATGTCGTGGATTTCGAAGGCGTGTAGTCATCATCAACGTTAAGAGAGAGAAATGATGGGTAAAGTCAACTTGGGGGATGCGTCGGTTCACTAAATTGCGAACTCCGATGTCAAATAAACACCAACAATATCGCACGCAACTGCTGTGCGATCATCTCTGTCAGTACAGACAGTAACGTGGCCAAGGAAAATATATTCTCATTGCAGTGACGTAAAAAAGCTGGGGTTAAGACTCGCAATCATCGTAGTTAATAAGGTCATTCAACAAATTGTCAAACGAAACAACAGGATCATCCACAAAGAGAGAGCTAAGCTCACCAGTTGGCACCGACATACTCATGGCAGCTTCCGATATTGACCATCCGTTCATGAAGTTGAGGCGTTCTTTCTTGAGTGAATATTTCAGCATTTGAAGGGCCTCCATGAGAATTGGGCTGATTCGGTTTCGCTTCGCGGTGTCCGTGTCCTTTGCTGATGAGAACACACGCTCGCAAGGGACGGACGTTGCCTGGATCGGGAGATAATCCATCGCGATTGAGAACAGTGTTGGGAGTTCCAACCTATTAGCCTGTTGAGGGAGTTAGTTGTAGTACCAAAACGCCATTCAATTATAGGAATCACCTCACCTCCCAGAACCGCAGGATGTTGGTCTCCTCAGACGAGATTGGACCCGAAACATATTTTTGGAATTCAACATCCACACTGGACACATTACGTGTGGACTTTTTTTTGTATACAGAATCTTGGACTTTGAATCGCGTTGGAGCCACAGAAACCACTGGATCGGGTTGGACAGGGGAATCCGTCGTTGTAGCTTCAGACGTTGACGACTTCTGGCTACGGTACTGACGCATCTGCAAGTCGTGAGAAAGATGACTGAGGAGTTGAATTGTGTAGTCTTACGAGCGCCAGAATGATATCTTTGGCACGCCGGATATAGTGACCTTCCCATTCAGCTTGGATCCACAAGAGGCGCATAGCAGGGTTGAGGACTGTTCAATGAAGTCAGAGGTTAGAGCGACAAATCTTGATTCAAAGACTGACACATTGTGACGACATAAGCGTCTGTATCGTCCATTCGAATGTAGTATTTCTTTGCCCACCGCAGGCCGATTTCTGTCCAGGGCCGGAGCATCTCGTGCTGTTCCCCGAGTTTTTCCCATTCTGTCATTGTCACCGCCGGTATGGACGAGACGATTAGAGCTCAGTTGTGTCGGTTGTAGTCTTCTCCTCCTTGGGCTTCGGCGAGTCGAAGCACGTGCAGCGTCCTCCCTTATGCACTAAGTCGGGGAATACCTCCTGGCAGAAGGCGTACTTGGGTAGAGTAACCGTGTCCTTAAGGGGACGTTGGGTCATGAGCTAAGCCCTTGCAGCGACTTAGTGGGCTGTAGAGCAGCGAGTTCCCGCCTTATCAGTGCGTCGATAAGACCTCGCTTTGAATAGAAGGGGAAGAGACTCTTTGTTATTTAGACAGGAGACTCAACTTGCCGCTACCTGGCCAAGTCGGTCGTCCTTAAGTATCTCGAAGAGACTACAAACGCGTACAAGATATTATGGAGCAAAACCGAGGACACAGCAATCTGAAACAACACGATGCTGGTCACCTGTCCATCCACATCAAAACGAGTCGCTACACGCATCAATGACAAGTGATCCGATCAATCCATACAGTACTAGTCCGGTTCAGGAACTTACCCCGGTCCACGAGGCGTACAAGCTAGCCTCGTCCCAGGGGCCGGTTACAGTCATAAACATCTCAAAACTGGATATCGCACGCAACAAAACCGGTGTGGATTCGAACGACATGCTTTGTTGACACGCGTGCGGAACCTGTTGTCACATCACTCACATGAGTGACTGTCCATGGGTTAAATAGACAACTCACGCTCAAGACAGTTTCTAACCCTTCAAGGATGTACCAATCAATTTCCAACAGCTTCCAATCGGAGAAGTCAACCAATTCAGTGTTAAGATACCGATCGAGAGCCTACATTAGATATTTGATTAGTCTCCACTGTAACACCGTCCAGTCGCTGAGATGAACTTACCGGCCGGAGAACTCTTAGACGTCGCAGCATCATAAAAACCGAATCCCACCTCGTCTTCACATCCCTCAGAAGTTGAAGCTCGGGAACTTGGACGATACGACGTTTGCCACTCTGAGTTTTTTCAGAGAACCATTGTCGTTCGTTTCCGTCTTGGATGAACTTACGAAAGCCTTCCCTGCGTTGGTCCGAAGAGCGTAAAAGACGAATAATTCTGCGAGCACGCCTGAGGGGATCGCGCTTGATACCCGCAACCCATTCCTTAAGGTTAGAATGGTCATCGTAGCAATCACCCAGCTTCAACTCGTCAATATGGTGATCACCAATATCAATGTCACCACCATCCAATTCATCCTCGGAGTCATCGCAATCTATGTGGTTTGAATCGACGGCAACTTTGAGCTCGGAGAGATACCCCTTTGAAACAGACGTCATCGATGAAATGACGTGAGACGAACAGATGTTAATGATGTGTGCGTAACACCGGACGCGATGTTTAAGGTGATCGAAGTCAGCTGTGGCGAACGCCTCACGTTCGGCGAGCAGAGACTCTAGCTCTTCCATGGCTACAGCGTTGTTCTCGGCGTTGTCGAGCGTAAAGTGGCCGATCTACAAAGAGTAAGGCAAACGTGCGAATAGATATCATATGAAATACATACCTTGAGTGTAACATTAGCTCGATCAAGTAGGTGTAGGATATTCTTCGCTATATTGACGCCTGTGTGTTTCTTCTTGAGGCGATGAAAGCCGATAAGTGCAGCATTAAGTGCGAGGCGTCCACTTGACTCGTCACTTGAGATCCAGTGTGTGGTCAACGCTAAGTAGGCCTCTAGGTTCGCGTTTGACCAGACGTCTGAAGTGAAACTGATCTGCCCGCAGGATTTCTATGACCGAAGACAGTTGACAAAGCGGAAAGACAAAATGACTATACCCACAGAAAGGTCCGATTTCAACCGTTCGAATGAATTCCGCCATTCACTGATGACTGCTTCCCTCATCTTATCGCGGCGAGGGATGTCAGCGTCAACGAGAGTCTTGCAAAGAACCATACACATCTGTCGAAACTCGGGGCATTCTACAACACGAATCGACTGAAGACTAGTGAGAGTGTGAAAGCACGCGAGATCGTCGGGACTCACCTGATCATCTGCAACTACGAAGCGAACGAGATGCTCCAGGAACGCCTCTGGTGAAAATGATGGGAGCTCGGGGTCGCGTTTGTTGCGAGCATCGTGGGTAGATGGATTGCCCAATTCGCTCGATAGCTTATATGACCACTTGTGCTGTAAAACAGCACCATTGTACTCCTCAGCGTGTATTTGGCGGAGATGCCGTCGAAGATTCGTGTTTCCGGTATTTGGCCCGTAGATATAATTAGCTACACCATCGGGGAGCGTAGACTTATCGGTGCCATATATCTCGCTGCTTGTTGTAAGAAAACAGAATAGATATTCGAAAGTCCGTACATACGAGCATAGCTTGCAGATTTTAGGTGGAGGCGTTTCTCCGTTCGAAGAATGCTTGCCTCTAGTACGACCCATGCCAGTGAAGAAGTGCACAAGATCGAGGGCTACATTTGATTTAACTGGTCTATTGAGGGCGTCAGCTTGTTGGGGACTCGTTCTCTGAGGCTCTAGCTTAGGCGAGGGATTTGGAGGACCAGATATGTCAGATATCTTGTCGTCATCGTCTATCCCCTGCAAGTCGAATTCTTCGGCACTGACGACTGCGTCAAGTTGGGTGGTAGTTGCCTAGATTAACTGGTGAGTCTCTCAAGACTAAAGTTACATAGAGGGCCCAGAAAAATCACCTTTGATCGGGTCTGAGACGAGCCAACGGGACGTGCGCTCGGGCGACGAGAACCACCCTTGGCATTGACTCGTCCCACAGCCACAGGTGCAGCTACTGATGACGGTTCAAGGGGCTGTTTTGTCTTGCATGGAGCCATGGCACGAAGAGAAACCAAAGGATCAGTGAGAACGGGGGATTCAAGAGAAATGGGGAATCGAGAGAACAGGGGATTTGTGACGCCAGTGCATTGCTTGTGGGTCGAGACTTGTGCTACCCACGGGCACTCCACGGAAAATGACCAAAATAACCAAATAGATTATGTCCATGACATTGACGTTGAATTGCGGGTCCGTCGGCAAGCATTGGGCGAGCGACTCAAAATCAAAATGTGTGCACTGTGCAAGCGCCGAACCGCTGGGCCTGGGAACGATACTTTGATGGCGTTTTGACAGTTGCTAAACCCAAAGTGAGTGCAAGTGAACAGGATAACTAAGACGAGATGAGGACCTTGGGAAGTAAGATGGGCAGTGAATGGGTGAGCTGCAAGCAGCGAAGGGAGTGCACGTGCACATGCCACGATGTCAGTCTTGTCAACTGTTATCGGTTAGATCGTGTACGTTCAATTGAGTCGCGTACGTTCATGTGAATCAGATTCATGACTCAGAATACTCGGATCGGATCACATCACACTGGACAGACAGGCAACGCACGCCGCACATACAGTACAAATGTGAGAGATGCAACAGTACCACTGCTATACCACTGCACCACTGCTAACCCTGCCGCTTGCTCGCCGACACCATATAAAAAGCCTTCTCTTCGGCCACAGACCTCAACCGCTTGGAACCGGAATGGGTGATGCAAACCATATTTACATGGCAGAATATGCTGAGAGCTGGCCTTGTCACTGGAGGGCCACTCGTTGTCAAGGACCGTCTTGAATTCACTGAGTGTCGGGACTCACCTGATCATCTGCAACTACGAAATGCTCGAGCAGCGTGGGTGGATGCATTGCCAACTTCACTCGATAGCTTATATGTCCATTTATACTCCAAGACCGCTTTGTCGTACTCCTCAGCGTGTGCTTGGTAGAGATGCCTTCGGAGATTCGTGTTTGCGGTGGTTGGCCCGTAGATATATCTGGCTACACCGGGGAGCATAGACTTATTGAATCCATATTTCTCGCTGTTTGTCATAAGAAAGCAGAATGGATATCAGAAAGTCTGTACATACGAGCATAGCTTGCAGACTTTAGGTGGAGGCGGACCTTGCTTCAAAATTATTGGGCCACCTTGAGTGGGTTGTTCAATACCAGTGAAGAAGTACAGGAGATCGAGGGTTGCAATCACGTCAACGGGCCCATTGAGGGGCTCAGACAAGGGATTTGGAGGACCAGATGTGTCGGATATCTCGTCGTCACCGTCTTTCCCCTGCAAGTCGAATTCTTTGGCATTGGCGACTGTGTCGAGTTGGGTGGTAGTTGCCTTGGATTAACCAGTAAGTCTCAAGACTCAAGGTACGTAGAGAGCCCAGGAAAGTCACCTTTGGTTGAGTCAGAGACGAGCCAACGGGACATGCACTCGAACAACGAGAAGCATCCTTGGCATTGGCTCGTCCCACAGCCACAGGTGCAGCTACTGATGACGGTTCAAGGGGCTGTTCTGTCTTGCACGGAGCCATGGCACGAAGAGAAAATGAAGGATCAGTGAGAACGGGGGATTCAAGAGAAATGGGGAATTGAGAGAACGGGGGATTTATGGCCTAAAATCCCGAAGGCCAGTGTATTGCTTGTGGGCCGAGACTTGCGCTACCCACAGGCACTCCACGGGAAATGACCAAAATGACCAAATAGATTACGTCCATGACATTGACGTTGGATTGCGGGTCTGTCACCAAGCATTGGGCGAATGACTCAAAGTGAAAATGTGGTGTTGTAGACTTGTAATCTTGGCGCTAAATACAGCATTCTTTTTTGGATACTGAGTGAAAGTGAACGGAATAACAAAGACAAGATGAGGACCTTGGGAAGTAAGATGGGTGAATGGGCGTGCACATGCCACAATGTCAGTCGAGTCACCGTACGTTCAAATTGAGTCGTGTACGTTCAATTGAATCACGCGATTCATGACTCAGAAATACCCAGATCGGATTGGATTGGATCACATCATACTGAACGGCACATTAGGCAGTAACTTACGTACAGAACAAACACGAGAGAAACATAGTAACCACTGCTAACCCTGCCGCCGCTTGCTCCCAGACACCTTATTAAAGGGACCCCCCTCATCCGCTACAGGCCTCGACCGCTTGGATTGTGATTGGGAATAGAAGTGGATCGAAGCATTCGATCGTGCAATACTCTGAAGACTGGCCTTGTCATTGGAGGGCCACTCGGCGTTAAGGGCCTGCTCGAATTGCTTGAGCAGGGTGTCATAATCCTTCAAAAACGTCAACCCTATTTCATAATTCTTGTCTTCTTCCTCTGGATTCTTGCGTAGACTACGACCAGAGAGTATGTAGGGGTTGAGCTTTGTAGGCGGCGCTTGGTCTGATGACCGTGGACGATATTGGCCGGCGACAGAATCATACAATTCCATCGCAAGCTCGTGAAGGATAGGATTGTCGCGAATTCGAAATCCTTTCTCCCTCAGCGGATTACCTGCTTTCAGCCACGTCGACTTCTCTGTGCTTCCGATGTTAGAATATACCTTTGGGTTCATCACCCCGTTGATGAAAATTGAGCGTGCGCTCTCATCCCAGGTAGTTGGCACCCGTGTCACAACAATCCACATAAGAACCCAGAAAAATGATTCAAGGTCATGACTGAATGTGTGGCGGATCTTGGGGCGTTTGATAAGCTCAGCACATCAGGAAAAGTGTCAGTACTTTTTCTTGTCTTTCAGTACTTTTTTCATGACTTTTTTGTCTTTCTTGTCTTTTTTAAAAGACAAAAGACAAAAAAGACAAGAAAAAGTACTAAAAGACAAGAAAAAGTACTGACACTTTTCCTGATGCAGCCATAAACTGCCAGGTTCCCTGGCGGAAAGATATGTCAGGAGTCGGGAATACTGGGTCATGTAATAACTTACAGTGCGTGTTTGCTGGCGTGCGGTACTGCCACTGTGTTCGTCATCTCGGTCGATCACCTTGGAGAGATCCCAATCGATGAGTAATCCGCCCTGAATCTTCGATTCATGCGGGTCATTATGGTCCAATTCATCGTCGCAGGCGATCAAGATATTTCCTGGACTAATGTCTCGATGAAGGATCCCAATGTCATGAGCAGCTTTGTGAGCTACAATGTGAATCAGGTTACATAGACAAACTGCTAAGAAAATAGTCATCTCACCTTTCAGGGCAGCATACATTGCATTTACAAACTCCCGAGTACATTTGAATTCCTCCAACTTCCTCCCTATGGTACCTAGGACAATACGGTAGTGCCAGGGAGTGACACGGGTATATCGCGGGTTTTATGTATTTTTGATGTAGCCCTTCATCGTGTGATCAAAACGAGCCCTTGAGCATGCAAAACGGACAAGAATTGAGTGAGCTATATCTCCATCAATTTTCAACCAATTTGGATGATTGGGGGCTTATTTGGAAGCTAATCTTCGTCCGCAGACCCGTGGGTATATACCCGAGGGTTTTTAGGTGAAGATTAGCTTCCAAACGAGCCCCCAATCATCCAAATTGGTTGAAAATTGATGGAGATATAGCTCACTCAATTCTTGTCCGTTTTGCATGCTCAAGGGCTCGTTTTGATCACACGATGAAGGGCTACATCAAAAATACATAAAACCCGCGATATACCCGTGTCACTCCCTAGGTAGTGCCGATGAGGAGTTAGTTTATAATTCATGTTGTTGCCGACTTTGTGAGTTTGAGTTTGGTGATAGATGTCGGCACCAACATCACCAGCCGATAAGCAGGAAGGAATGTTGTCAACTTTTCCCCAATGGAGCAGATCATAGAGCTCCCCTTCTGGTTTGATGTCCTTCAAAAGGACATGCCAAGAGTCCTTGACGAGGACATGATGCCTTTCTTTGACATCCAAGGCGAATAACGACCGAGTCCACCGACCTACGGGGATATCCGGTCGAGGTTCTGGGCTGGAGATGATATATCGGCGCTCTGACGGTCGATCTGAATCATCTGGTATGGTTAGGACTAGAAACGACTCCATGTCTTTCAGTTCAGGGACGATGGCTCTGGCAAGTGCAATTTCTTCCGGGGTGGATGATGAGTGAACCGTAGAATCATGGCTGCGAACTTCAGAATCTGCAATACCATAGCGGATGAGAAAGTCGAAAAGGTGTGGTTGCGAATTGTAATATATCGGTTCGGTGACGACTGCACCACTACGGTCCCATCGAATGAGTCTTGCATAGTCTTTCATAATGAGAACCGAGAATGTATGTGTGCGGTACTGAGCGCTCATTATCGCCGTGGCATACGCTGTGATCTGGCCTAGATTTGATCGTGAACCAGATGTCAGGTGTAGGAAGGAGTTTAAGTCGTCGCCGCTGTTGAAAGTGTGGTCCCTGGGGTTAGATGGAACTTTGAGGACAAATGGGTCCGCCTCCGATTTCATCTCGATGACAAAATCCACGCAAGAGAGGTCGAGATCATCTTTTGTCCTTTTCCCATGCATATATACCGAGCAGTCGGGCTTCAGTTTGAGATGGAATTTGCCACGCGGTGCTTTGTCTGAGGAACGGGATGTGTTGACTATGATTAAACTTGGGACATGCGGAGAAATGGCTTCAATCTAAAAGGGTAGGATTAGTCACAGAACAAGTGCGGTGGGCGACGTGGGTCAGAACTCACAAATTTATCATACCATGCACTCTCCGTTTGTGAGAGCGATTTAATGAAATCGTCGAACAATCCCGTGGGGAATTGGGGAACAGAGGAGGGATCCGAGGGAGGGGGTAGGAAACGATTCAAAAAGGCTTCCGCGCTTATCGGTCCAACAAAAAAAGGGCTCATTTCAGTTGCAAGACGGGAAAAAATTGAAGTTCTATCTTCATATCTGTCGATATACCTGTCAGTGGTGGTGCTCCGTGTGTGAACAGGAGTCCCAGGTGGTAGAGAAGTGTTTGAGGGGGGGGGGGGTGCTCATAATGGCAACGGGTGACGTGGAGCCGGCTTGCGCCGGCTTTCAATGGCTTGCACCGATTTTCCCAAGTCGACTAAAAAGGTCAGCTCGGTGACATGCTGTCACCGCCGGTATGGACGAGACAATTAGGACTCGGTAGTACTTGTGGTAGTTGGCTCCTCCTTGGGCTTCGGCGCGTCGAAGCACGTGCAGCGTCCTCCCTTGTGCACTAAGTCAGGGAACACTTCTTGGCAGAAGGCGTATGTGGGTGGAGTGACCGTGTCCTTGCTGGGACGCTGAGTCATAAGCTGAGTCTTTTTAGCGACTCAGGCGACTGAGGAGTAACGGGTTCCCGCCTTATCAATCCGTCGATAAGACCCCGCTTTGAATAGAAGGAAGAGACTTCTGTGATTTAGACAGGAGACTCAACTTGCCGCTACCTGGCCAAGTTGGTCGTCCTTAAGTACACCAAGAAAGCTACAAACGCGTACAAAGTATTAGAAACCAAACATGAGGGGGCACAGCAATCTGAAACAACACGACGCTGGCCTGCTGTCCATCCACATCAAAACGAGGCACTACACGCATCAATGACAAGTGATCCAATCAATCCATACAGTACTAGCCCGGTTCAGGAACTTACCCCGGTCCACGAGGCGTACAAGCTAGCCTCGTCCCAGGAGCCGGTTACACATGCGGCGCAGCTCGGCTAGCATTTTAGCCGACTCAGGCGCCGGCTTTAGCCGAGCTTTAGCTGGAGCTGCCGAAACACTACTTCAGACTTGGTCTCCTTTGTGAATTCAGGACCATAAACTTCCATTGAGCTTCGCTCGCTCGCCTTCGGCTCGCTCACTCATTCCCTTGCGACTTGTTCGATCAGCTCCATCCCACTTCGCTGGCTCGCCAGGTTTATTACTACGCTTGCCGCTCAGCTCGACTCCCTTATCACATCGTATCCTTTGCGCTTAGGTTCCAGTCCTAAGTCAGCTACCAGATCTAACTCCTGTTTGAGTTAGCTTACGCCTCGACGTACTAAGGTTAGCCTTGACGTACTAAGGCTCTTCTTATACAGAAGCTCATCGTGTAAGTAACTGCCATTGGGAGGTTGCTTACGCGCCATACGAGATAGTCCGCTCGTAACACAAAGCACAACAAGGTGAACATATCCTAGAATGGTATAGTATAGAAAGTAAGAAATGAAATTTTCTTCGTACCAGCTAGTCAGACCCGTACAAGCTAGGGTCCTAACAGGGATGCTCGGTTATGAAATCTGCAAGGGAGGGACGGTGTGGATTAGTGTGCTCTGTTGGGAAGAGACGAGCGGGCCGTTGGTGTACATAGCACAGTTGAACATAGCGACTCGATCGTACGTTGAAACTCGTACAAAGTGATGGTGAACCCTGAGTTGAGCCGAGTTGGGCTGGGTGTCCGATGGGCAAAGACATAAGAAATCACGAATCATATGTCTTTCTTGTTATTTTCGTGCATGTAAACAAACGGGTCAAAGTTGATGTCACAGTGGAAGTGCACGCCCGGCCTGAATGAGGTCAAATGAAGAGGGGTGAATAATAGCTCGAAAGGGGAAGCACGCACTCGACACGCCAATAATACTGGAAATTTTGTACTAATGGGTGGCGATAGAAGAACTACATGAGTTCGTCAGGTATACTGGCGGATGATGTATGAGTCTGGAGAAAATTCGACTGCCCTCTTTGTTCTGTGGCGGCGCGATGAGTTCTGAGGAGGTGGGCGCATCGACGAGGACGAGGAGGTGGGTGCATTGATGAGGAGGACGAGGAGGTGGGCGCATTAACGAGAAGGATGAGGAGGTGGGTGCATCGACCAGGAGGACAAGGAGGTGGGCACATCAATGAGGAGGACGAGGAGGAGGGGCCCGTGACAAGGAGGACAAGGGCGAGGAGGGGTGGTGCATCAACTACTGCACGTGGCATTTGAGCTTGAGCCCGTGACGAGGAAGGCGAGGGCGAGGTGGACGCGAGTGCAGCCATTGTAAGGTGGGCAGTGCGGCTGCGTGTGCACAGACTGTCCAGAAGTGCCCTGTGCAGAACGGAGCAGCGGAACAGCCCACGCCGGAGCGCCCAGCCACAACTATACAGTTTCACACGCTTGTCTATCATCGCTTCACACACTCCTTTTTTTATCGCTTTGCGCTCATCGCCTTTCCCTCAACCTCTGGTGCAAGACAACAGCGAGCGAATCCAATGCTTTCCAAGTCCTTCCTCTCACCCTTTTCGCTCTGGTTTCGCCCTCCCCTTTCGACCTTTGGACGACGACAATCAGCACTAGCTGAAACCACACTACGCGACTTGCCCTATGCACTCACGCCCTCGCTTATTCTCATACCTATTTCACTTCCCTTTCATCCTTTGTCTCTCGCCCTCGACATGCTCCACTTTGATCATACTATACCTGATGTGTAGATACAAAGAGTCCTGTATGTACTTAAGTCCCCTGTCTAGTGCCCGGAATGTCATTGTCATCGTCTCCAGCTTCTTCTTCTTCCCTCTCGTGTGTGTGCAGTCGCACATCAGCTCCATCACCGTCTTGCTCTGGCACCGCCTCATCACCCGGCCGTGTCGTCTTCACCTCTCGCTGCTCGCTGTCCTGTAACCTGTTGCATATGAGTGTGGCAAAATATCATGTGTCCTCCCGCTTGCACGCCGGAATGGGCACATTCGGTTCGGGGTTCGGACCGGTTCAGAACTGGTTCAACATAACCCCAGGCCCTGAGAACCGGGAACCAGACTATCGGTCCAGTTCAGGGCAAAGTCCGAACCTGAACCCCAAAATTGGTCCGGTCCGGTCCAAGTCTGGTCCGAACCATGGTTCAGAACCTGACCGCAGCATCACTACTTGGCACCAACATTGGTGAAACTCCTGTTTCCTTCCTTTCTTGGACGACTCACCCTCCTCGACGCCCTTGCAGCGCTATCATAGCCTCATTGCTTTTACTCCAGTGGCCCCTTCACTCTTCTCATGGAAACTTCTGATCAGTGTGCAGTTGCAGCAGATGGAAGTCTTCTCAACGCCTCTGCTATTATCTTCTACAATGATCCTGACGATGACACCCCCCTCCCTAATCCTACTAACTCTAAGTCTGCAACTTCATCCATCCAGGTGCACCCTTTCTTTCAAGATGGATCAGCTCCAAGCAAAGTAGTTGCTGGGTCTCGCCGTTCTTGTTACGAACTGAAGACCCATTACTGTTGTGGACTTATAATCTCATGGCAGATGCCGAGAAGTGTTCTCGAAGGACTGTCACTGTGTTATCTCGTGCCTCGTATCTCATCGCCTCGCTGCCTCATGACTCAATGTTTCAGACTATCCCTAACTTAGGCCCTATGCCTTAGTTTTCGTTTGCGCATCCCGATTGTGACCGTTTTTGTACAGTAAGCCATACTTACTATACTTAGTGTTGAACACTTCGTACAAGTAGTATTACTCCACTCTTGGCTCCACTTATATGCCCCATAACATAGTGTACACACTCCACTACGGTACTGACACCCACTGTTCCCACATAGAGGGAAAACCCTGCTGTATGGCTCCATAGTGACCATTTGGGGTTTAGGGGTGAGTAGAGGTGTCCACAATATTGTGTTTTCATTGTTGCCTGATAGATTTGCGTATAAATACGATGTAAAACTATCTCAGAAGCCTTAAGCTTCTCTTGAAATCTTATTTCCTGTCTAAAAGAATCCTTCTCGAACAAAGAACTCCTTCTCTACGCCACATTAGAGGGGCTTGCCTCTAACTCTACATCTCCATTACAAATTCGTAAAAGAAGTCTCTTACGTCTTAAGAAGACTTACTAAAGAAGTCACTAACACATTAATAGTGATTAAAAGAAACAAGTTAACACGTTGAACGTCATTAGAAGTTAACTAAGGAATATCTTTAGGGCAAGTCGACACACTAGTTGTCAAATCAAAGTCGACTCTAAGATATACAAGGCATATCTTACGCACACATAACCACTGGTAGCTGCCATTTTAATCACAATACCTAGGGCAAATGCATATTGGCGATGTGTATAATAGGGTCGCTCAAAGTTGGCCATTATCGGTCGCTTAAGTTCCTACTTATTGATTACTTATTGATGTTTTACTGCCAAATCGGCAATAAGTGAATGTAATAAGTGGAAAATAAGTAGCAAATAATTGCAACTTTGAAACCCCCCTCCCCGAAATTTTACAATAAGTAGCAAATAATAAATTATTCTGTGCATTAGTAAGATTCGGCAATGGATTCGGCAACACTGACTGAGTTTGAATCTCCCCAAGTCAAAAGCGTAAAGTCCTCTTGACAATGTTGACGCTCACCATGCCTGCCGCCTCAAAACGGGTGCGCCTGCTCGATGAGGTGGCAGGTTATCATGCTCAGCGAAAGCGGGCCCGCACCCTACAGATGGCATCTGAGTTTCTAGCCGACCTCCCCAGCTCAGATCCTCTGGCCGACACTGACATGTCTGAGTCGTCGTGGCCCTCTTCTCCGTCCTCTCCCTCTTCCCTATCCTCTAGTGTATCCGACCCTTCCGACTTGGCCTCACTTGGCACTCATTCAAGACACAGCTCCAGCAGCTTCGAGGACTTCGACAGCCTTGAAGACAGGTTGTCAGAACAGTGGGACGCCCAGCTTCAAGCTCTAGCGACTTACCTGCTTACAGCATGGGTTCTGGAAGCGTGTCCACCTGTGAAGAAATCAAGTCAGCTAGACCTTTATCTTACCGACTTTCAACGCGACCATCCAGACCGGTTTCGAAAAAAAACTTCGGGTCTCACCACACGTGTTCAACCGCCCCATGGAGCTTATCGAGGACCATCACATCTTCCACAACAACTCCAACGTCCCACAGCATCCCATCCCCATCCAGCTCGCCATATTTCTTGTTCGCGTTGGCCACTATGGTAATGCGTCAGCCCCTGAGTATGTCACTCAGTGGGCTGGGGTATGTGTCGGGACAGTGATCAACGTGACATATCGCTGTCTCATCGCGTTCTTGGCCCTTCACAACGAAGCAGTCATGATGCCACCTGAGGAGGAGAAGGAGCGAGCAAAGGAATATGTGGAGGCAGCAACATGTCCAGAGTGGCAAAATGGGTTCTTGCTTGCTGATGGGACGAAGTTTGTCCTTTTTCAGAAGCCTGGGCTACATGGGGAGGCTTGGTTCAACAAGAACAAGAACTACTCCATTGACTGTCAGGTATGTGAGCGATCTTCTCAGGCGAGTAGTACTAATTTATGCTTTTCAGATCATCAGTTTACCTCAAAGCCTACTGATCGTTGATTACTCATTGGGCCACACAGGCAGCGTGCACAATGTGTGGGCTTTCCGAAGCACCCGGACATTTCAAAACCACGAAACGATATTTGCGCCTGGCGAATGAATGTGGGTGGACTCGGCTTACACGCCCCAGACGTGGAGTGTTGCGCCGTTCAAGAAACCTAGTGTTTCGGCAGCTCCAGCTAAAGCTCGGCTAAAGCCGGCGCCTGAGTCGGCTAAAATGCTAGCCGAGCCGCGCCGCATGTCACCGAGCTGACCTTTTTAGTCGACTTGGGAAAATCGGCGCAAGCCATTGAAAGCCGGCGCAAGCCGGCTCCACGTCACCCGTTGCCATTATGAGCACCCCCCCCCCCCTCAAACGCTTCTCTACCGCCTGGGACTCCTGTTCACACACGGAGCACCACCACTGACAGGTATATCGACAGATATGAAGATAGAACTTCAATTTTTTCCCGTCTTGCAACTGAAATGAGCCCTTTTTTCGTTGGACCGATAAGCGCGGAAGCCTTTTTGAATCGTTTCCTACCCCCTCCCTCGGATCCCTCCTCTGTTCCCCAATTCCCCACGGGATTGTTCGACGATTTCATTAAATCGCTCTCACAAACGGAGAGTGCATCGTATGATAAATTTGTGAGTTCTGACCCACGTCGCCCACCGCACTTGTTCTGTGACTAATCCTACCCTTTTAGATTGAAGCCATTTCTCCGCATGTCCCAAGTTTAATCATAGTCAACACATCCCGTTCCTCAGACAAAGCACCGCGTGGCAAATTCCATCTCAAACTGAAGCCCGACTGCTCGGTATATATGCATGGGAAAAGGACAAAAGATGATCTCGACCTCTCTCGCGTGGATTTTGTCATCGAGATGAAATCGGAGGCGGACCCATTTGTCCTCAAAGTTCCGTCTAACCCCAGGGACCACACTTCCAACAGCGGCGACGACTTAAACTCCTTCCTACACCTGACATCTGGTTCACGATCAAATCTAGGCCAGATCACGGCGTATGCCACGGCGATAATGAGCGCTCAGTACCGCACACATACATTCTCGGTTCTCATTATGAAAGACTATGCAAGACTCATTCGATGGGACCGTAGTGGTGCAGTCGTCACCGAACCGATATATTACAATTCGCAACCACACCTTTTCGACTTTCTCGTCCGCTATGGTATCGCAGATTCCGAAGTTCGCGGCCATGATTCTACGGTTCACTCATCATCCACCCCGGAAGAAATTGCACTTGCCAGAGCCATCGTCCCTGAACTGAAAGACGTGGAGTCGTTTCTAGTCCTAACCATACCAGATGATTCAGATCGACCGTCAGAGCGCCGATATATCATCTCCAGCCCAGAACCTCGACCGGATATCCCCGTAGGTCGGTGGACTCGGTCGTTATTCGCCTTGGATGTCAAAGAAAGGCGTCGTGTCCTCGTCAAGGACTCTTGGCGTGTCCTTTTGAAGGACATCAAACCAGAAGGGGAGCTCTATGATCTGCTCCATCGGGGAAAAGTTGACAACATTCCTTCCTGCTTATCGGCTGGTGATGTTGGCGCCGACATCTATCACCAAACTCAAACTCACAAAGTCGGCAACGACATGAATTATAAACTAACTCCTCATCGGCACTACCGTATTGTCCTAGGTACCATAGGGAGGAAGTTGGAGGAATTCAAATGTACTCGGGAGTTTGTAAATGCAATGTATGCTGCCCTGAAAGGTGAGATGACTATTTTCTTAGCAGTTTGTCTATGTAACCTGATTCACATTGTAGCTCACAAAGCTGCTCATGACATTGGGATCCTTCATCGAGACATTAGTCCAGGAAATATCTTGATCGCCTGCGACGATGAATTGGACCATAATGACCCGCATGAATCGAAGATTCAGGGCGGATTACTCATCGATTGGGATCTCTCCAAGGTGATCGACCGAGATGACGAACACAGTGGCAGTACCGCACGCCAGCAAACACGCACTGTAAGTTATTACATGACCCAGTATTCCCGACTCCTGACATATCTTTCCGCCAGGGAACCTGGCAGTTTATGGCTGCTGAGCTTATCGAACGCCCCAAGATCCGCCACACATTCAGTCATGACCTTGAATCATTTTTCTGGGTTCTTATGTGGATTGTTGTGACACGGGTGCCAACTACCTGGGATGAGAGCGCACGCTCAATTTTCATCAACGGGGTGATGAACCCAAAGGTATATTCTAACATCGGAAGCACAGAGAAGTCGACGTGGCTGAAAGCAGGTAATCCGCTGAGGGAGAAAGGATTTCGAATTCGCGACAATCCTATCCTTCACGAGCTTGCGATGGAATTGTATGATTCTGTCGCCGGCCAATATCGTCCACGGCCATCAGACCAAGCGCCGCCTACAAAGCTCAACCCCTACATACTCTCTGGTCGTAGTCTACGCAAGAATCCAGAGGAAGAAGACAAGAATTATGAAATAGGGTTGACGTTTTTGAAGGATTATGACACCCTGCTCAAGCAATTCGAGCAGGCCCTTAACGCCGAGTGGCCCTCCAATGACAAGGCCAGTCCTCAGAGTATTGCACGATCGAATGCTTCGATCCACTTCTATTCCCAATCACAATCCAAGCGGTCGAGGCCTGTAGCGGATGAGGGGGGTCCCTTTAATAAGGTGTCTGGGAGCAAGCGGCGGCAGGGTTAGCAGTGGTTACTATGTTTCTCTCGTGTTTGTTCTGTACGTAAGTTACTGCCTAATGTGCCGTTCAGTATGATGTGATCCGATCCAATCCGATCTGGGTATTTCTGAGTCATGAATCGCGTGATTCAATTGAACGTACGCGACTCAATTTGAACGTACGGTGACTCGACTGACATCGTGGCATGTGCACGCCCATTCACCCTTCTTACTTCCCAAGGTCCTCATCTTGTCTTTGTTATTCCGTTCACTTTCACTCAGTATCCAAAAAAGAATGCTGTATTTAGCGCCAAGATTACAAGTCTACAACACCACATTTTCACTTTGAGTCGTTCGCCCAATGCTTGGTGACAGACCCGCAATCCAACGTCAATGTCATGGACGTAATCTATTTGGTCATTTTGGTCATTTCCCGTGGAGTGCCTGTGGGTAGCGCAAGTCTCGGCCCACAAGCAATACACTGGCCTTCGGGATTTTAGGCCATAAATCCCCCGTTCTCTCGATTCCCCATTTCTCTTGAATCCCCCGTTCTCACTGATCCTTCGTTTTCTCTTCGTGCCATGGCTCCGTGCAAGACAGAACAGCCCCTTGAACCGTCATCAGTAGCTGCACCTGTGGCTGTGGGACGAGCCAATGCCAAGGATGCTTCTCGTTGTTCGAGTGCATGTCCCGTTGGCTCGTCTCTGACTCAACCAAAGGTGACTTTCCTGGGCTCTCTACGTACCTTGAGTCTTGAGACTTACTGGTTAATCCAAGGCAACTACCACCCAACTCGACGCAGTCGCCAATGCCAAGAATTCGACTTGCAGGGGAAAGACGGTGACGACGAGATATCCGACACATCTGGTCCTCCAAATCCCTTGTCTGAGCTAGAGCCTCAGAACACGGGTTCCCAACAAGCTGACCCCCTCAATGGGCCCGTTGACGTGATTGCAACCCTCGATCTCCTGTACTTCTTCACTGGTATTGAACAACCCACTCAAGGCGGCCCAATAATTTTGAAGCAAGGTCCGCCTCCACCTAAAGTCTGCAAGCTATGCTCGTATGTACAGACTTTCTGATATCCATTCTGCTTTCTTATGACAAACAGCGAGAAATATGGATTCGATAAGTCTATGCTCCCCGGTGTAGCCAGATATATCTACGGGCCAACCACCGCAAACACGAATCTCCGAAGGCATCTCTACCAAGCACACGCTGAGGAGTACGACAAGCGGTCTTGGAGTATAAATGGACATATAAGCTATCGAGCGAAGTGGGCAATGCATCCACCCACGCTGCTCGAGCATCTCGTAGTTGCAGATGATCAGGTGAGTCCCGACGCTCAGTTAATTCAAGACGGTCCTTGACAACGAGTGGCCCTCCAGTGACAAGGCCAGCTCTCAGCATATTCTGCCATGTAAATATGGTTTGCATCACCCATTCCGGTTCCAAGCGGTCGAGGTCTGTGGCCGAAGAGAAGGCTTTTTATATGGTGTCGGCGAGCAAGCGGCAGGGTTAGCAGTGGTGCAGTGGTATAGCAGTGGTACTGTTGCATCTCTCACGTTTGTACTGTATGTGCGGCGTGCGTTGCCTGTCTGTCCAGTGTGATGTG
>WHVC01000079.1:0-147693 GCA_015178925.1 Russula emetica | reverse complement strand
TCCCTCATGAAGGTTTGTATCGTTTTGGGCTCAATGTCTAGGTAGCATTAACCCGTTATTCAGGTCTTTTTACCAGCCATCTCGGGCCATGTACCACCGAAAATGGTCCGTGCTGTGAGCGCATTCACAGAATTCTGCTATCTCGCCAGGCGCTCTCAAATTGACGAGACGACCCTGGAGTTAATCGACGCTGCAATCGAGCGCTTCCACCGGGAACGCGAAGTATTCATTGAAGTCGGTATCCGGGAGGATTTTTCTCTACCGCGGCAGCATTCCCTCATGCACTACTCCTCCCTCATCCGTTTGTTTGGTGTGCCGAATGGGATCTGCTCCTCTATCACCGAGTCAAAGCATATCGAAGCGGTAAAGAAGCCCTGGCGCCGCTCCAGCCGCAATCAGCCACTAGGGGCAAATGCTTCTCACTAACCAACGTCTTGACAAATTGGCGGCTGCGCGTGTGGATTTTAAATCTAGAGGAATGCTGGACCATCGATCTATTTTACGAGACGTACCTCCATTGCCCCCGCCCCTGGCCCCAAACAAGGATGAGGCTGTTGATGCCCCGGGGATGACTGCGCTTGGAGATGTTAAGCTGGCTGCACGCCCAGGTAAGCGTCATTTGATTCTTATGCAATATTTCGTTTATGACTGGATTTCTGGTAGCCAAGCGGTATCCGAAAACTTTGGATTTGCTCACTAGCTATGTTGCCGAACCAAACCTCCCAGAATATATTCGACGATTCCTATATGACCAACTGTACCCCGATGCCGACTTATGCGGCATGGATGCTCCCCTTGAGGCCTGCCCCACAGTGTCGTCGTCTCTGCAAGTCATGGTCTTCCACTCCGCTTTAGCTACATATCACGCTCCAAGTGACCTCTCAGGCATTGGAGGGATGCATCGCGAGTGGATTAGGGCCACGCCTTCATGGCAAAATGGTGCTGGTAGGTATGACTGCGTGTTTATTGACCACGATCCAGAGGTGGATGGTTTTGCTGGCTTGTATGTGGCTCGTATCAAACTGTTCCTTTCTTTTGTCATCGAGGGTGAAGCCGCTGGCGACTATCCCTGTGCTTTAGTTGAATGGTTTTCTACATTCGGAGACTCGCCATGTGAAGACACCGGGCTCTGGTCTGTGGTACCGGAGCGTGATGAGCGAGGTCGGCGCATTACTTCTCTTATTCATATTGACACGATCTTACGTGCGGCACACCTAATTGGTGTTGCAGGGCATGATATGCTTCCTAAAACATTAACTTACAATCACTCTTTAGATGTATTTCATCGTTTTATGTTAACAAGTATATAGATTACCATGCACACGAGACTGCATGGTGATAATGATATAATATAAAGCTGCTAATAGGGGCTGCTGACAGCCAAGTCCCAAAAACGAAGTCGGTGCGGTAGCTATACAACACACGCGTGCCCCTGCGGAGCGGGCGCCTACAACTCGCCTAACGCGCGCCCGTGCTTCGCACGGGCAAACGCTAGTATATTTTAGAAAGTCATTATATGTTCTAAAAAGTCACTAAAAAGTAATTATACATTCCAGAAAGTAATTATATTTTTAAGAAAGTCATTCTATGTTTAAAAAAGTCATTCTGTGTTTAAAAAAAGTCATCCTGTCTTCAAAAAAGTCATTCTGTGTTTAAAAAAGTCAGAGTAAAAAGTAAAAGATTTTTAAGTACAGAAAGTAAAAGTAAAAGCTGCTTTATAAAAGACAAAGGACAAAAAGGACAAGCAAAGACAAATTTGAAAAGACAAAGTACTGACACTTTTCCTGATGTCGGCAACCCTACCTGGTTTCTGATATGTACCTAGTCTGTGATGTGTTTCAGATACATGCGCGTGGCCAGGCTCCTACTATAGCTACTTACAGACTCCCACCTTAGTCTAGACCTAAGTACTATATAAGTAGCACTCCTTGCGCCTAGTAGAGGCCAAGTTGAGTCTCCTGTCCGACTACCCAGTCTAACAGTGAAACAAGATACTTGTCATCCATCTATCCAACTAAGGGAGGAGTGTCGCCATCGCGACGAACTCGGAACTCCCTCGTACGACTACAGAAAAGACACCAAGGTGTTCAGTACCCAGCCACGGCACCACGGCCTAGTGCGGCGGGAAGCACACTACAAAGTACCGGCGGTGACAGCTGCTGTCCGTAAAGTGGTAACAAAGCTTCGCCACCTTGCTTTTGCCATCGTACGATCGACAACCATCACCCTCCCTGCATGGCGCAGATACTGCAAGGAGCTCAAGCTCAAGCCACGCATCCTCCCACGTGACGTCGTCACTTGCTGGAACTCTACTTACTACATGCTCGACTTTGCAATCAGATACCACACTGCCATCGATGCCATGACAGCTGACAAGTCCCTCAAGCTCCGAAAGTTCGAACTGGAAATGGAGGAGTGGTCTATTGCCAAGGACCTCGTCGCGGTCTTACTCCAATACAAGAACACGATGCTCTTCTTCTCCCAAGACTCTGCTAGTGTCGCCACCATCATCCCTGCTATGGACCGGATAACAAGCCACCTTAATTACCAAACCAGGAAAGTATACCACCCCTCCATCACAGCCGCCATGAAGCTCGCACGCAAGAAGATGGACCGCTACTACTCGCTTACTGACTCCTCCTCTACATATCGTATCGCCATGGTCCTACATCCGGGAATGAAGCTCGAATACTTCCGCAACCAGAAGTGGAAGGGAGAGTGGATCAAAGAAGCCGAGTCGCTGGTCCGGGAGGAGTACATTGCAGAATACGAGAAGGTGGCCGATGAATCCAACGTGACGCCCACAAAAAACTCGAAGACCGAGAACAATGGTGGATTTGCATCTTTCGGCGACCTTTCTGTTACCTCTGCTCCCCATGCCAGCGAGATCCAGGAATACCTCAATCACCCTGTCGAGAATGTGAAGGACCCTTTGAAGTGGTGGGTGGACAATCAACATGTCTACCCCAACCTTCATCGCATGGCTTTGGACTACTTGAGCATCCCCGGTAAGTGCAGTATGATAATTCTGTATAATCATTTCAATCACTAATATAATGTTTAGCGACTTCTACCTCCATTGAATGTGTGTTCTCACAAGGCCGCCACCTTCTCCCTTTTACGTGCAACAAACTCTCGCCACCCTCAATTCGCGCTTTTCTCTGTTTTGGCTCATGGGCACGCTGCAGTCTTGTCGTTTTTGAGGATGTGGTAGTGGCTGTCTCTGCAAGGAGCACGGGTAGATAGAACTTAGCTGTAGTAGTTGTAACTCGTAGTACATTTCATATACAAAACCCGCGGTGTTGTACGGTTTCGTACCTCACCCGCGGTGTCTTACACGCGCACAGTTTTGTGCCTGAACCCGTGAAGGAAAACGGTGTCATGCCTGAACCCGTAAAACAAAACGGTGTACCCGTACCCTTAACCGTTCAGGTACGGTGTTTGCGGGTACGGGTTAGGGTTTATCAAATCATACCCTAGGGTTACCCCTGGAATACCTTAGTCCGTCCCCTTCCTGCGCTGTCACTAACCAATCTCTCTCGCAGGACCGAAGAAATGGATGCGCCACCCTAATGGTCCGCACATGCGCAATGGCACACTCCCAAACGGCAAGCCGCATTCATTCTATTTCCCTGAAGACCATCCCTCCATGCCCAGCTGGTTCAAGGGCATGGAGATCATCATTCGGGAGCGTGGTCTGTGGCCACCCGAGGGTGACCTTCTCGCCCAGTGCCCTGGCTTCCATTGCCCTTCTGGCCACACTGACTGTTGTTGCCGGCGCATTCTCTTTTCACAGCCCGATTTCATATCCCAAAAATCCCAGCTTCAAGAGCTGGTTGAGTCTCGCGGCCACCTGTGCGACTTCTACCCAAAATATCACTGCGAGCTCAACTTCATCGAGCTAGGGTTGCCGAAGTCCGGTTCAGTCCGGTTCTTCAGGTATTTTGCTGAACCTTGAACTGAACTTCAGGTTCGGTTCAGGGAATTTCCTGAACCTTGAACTGGACCATCGGTTCAGGTTCGGGACGGTCCAGTTCAGGTTCAGCAAGGTTCGGACCGAAGTTACTCAAGTATTTTCAGGATGAACTCTTGCTCATCGCAGCTCAGCCTACCACGCGTCGTGTGTGTACCTTCTCACTCTCCCAGCACTGCAACGTGTATACTGACGATTCTGCAGATCATATCATGATATCATCCATCAACTCTTTGCCCGAGTCTCGGAGATCCTTAGCGAACGGGAATGGGGCGCGAGAGGCGAAGACGACACGGCCGGGCGATGAGGTGGCACCAGAACAAGACGGCGATGGGGCTGATGTGCAGCTGCACTCACACGAGAGGGAGGAAGAAGGAGCTGGAGACGATGGCAATAACATTCCGGGCACTAGACAGGGGACTTAAGTACATACAGGACTCTTTGTATGTACACATCAGGAGGTATAGTATGATCAGAGTGAAGCATGCCGAGGACGAAAGGACAAAGGATGAAAAGGAAAGTGAAACAGGTACAAAGGTAAAGCTACTAAGCGAGGGCGCGAGTGCATAGGGCAAGTCGCATTTGATGTGTGAGGACGATGAGCGCGAGCAGGAATCAAAAGGGAATGAAAAAAAGATGAGTGTTGATCGGAGCCGAACGATGTGGGCATGCACCCCAAGTGCGTCGACACTGTGCCTCGAGTGCACCTCATCCATGACGACCGTGTCCTTCCATGTCATATGCTCGAAATTGGGCGTGTATTTGTGTGCGTGCGAGAAACTTGCTATGCGCGATGCTGTTAGTAGGCTCATTAGGCTCAGAGCTAAGGTTGTGGGCGCTGAGGCCGGCGGGCTTGGTGTGAGAGGGGAGATGTGGGGCTTAGTAAGTTCAGTGGCTTTTGAAGGTTTGTGGGCGGTATCGATTTTGATTTTGTAAGGTGTGCAGTGCGGCTGCGCATGCACCGTCCAAGCGCCCTGTGCAGAACAGAGCAACGGAACAGCCCACACCGGAGCGCCCAGCCACAACTGTACAGTTTCACACGCTTGTCTATCATCACTTCACACACTCCCTTTTTATTATCGCTTCACGCTCATCACCTCTCCCTCGACCTCTGGTGCAAGACAACAGCGAGTGGATATGATGCTTTCCTGCAATCAAAAGCCCTTCCTCACCCTTTTCGCTCCAGTTTCGCCCTCCCCTTTCGGCCTTTGGACGACGAAGATCGACGCTAGCCGAAACCACACGCCGGGAGTGCATCGCTCGAATTTATTCCTTAGCCCTGTATCCTAGCTATTGACCACTTATTTGACATTTTGACATATTTCATACAGTTGTCCGGACATCACTTTCGCCGGACACGGACCTCTAGTACTGTAGCACTCATGATGTATTTAAGCAGCCTCCTTGCTAGTCAAGGAGAGAGCGACCACGCGGGTCCTTGAATCTTAGCTCTCATTTCTATCTCTTCTTCTCTGTGTGCTCGCCGTCTCAGGACGGCGGACGCTTTCCCCTCCCCTTCTGCCTGTCTTTTGCATCCTTGCCGCCCACCCGACGAAGCCTCACGCCTCACGCTGATCCGAACCGCCGAGCCAACACACGGATCTGATCGCTGCATCGCCGCTGACTCTTCTCTAGGTCTCTCAAAAAAAGTCTTCCTTTCATCTTTCTATTATGAGCATGAAGGCCAGTGAGACTGTGATCATTGCCAGTACCAAATTGGATGAGAGTCATGAGAAGTTAAAAGTTCAGTTTGAACCGGGTTCAAGGCGGTTCTGCCTTTCTCGAACGCAGAACCGGACTTGTGGTCCGGTTTGGCACAGCCATCGAACCTTGGACCGAACTTCGGTCAGGTTCGGAAAAGTTCAGGTTCGAACTTTGGTTCTGAACCGAACTGCGGCAACCCTACATCGAGCAGTATTGGGGCGTGGCAAAGCTCCGTTTTCATATGGCAGGGCGCATGGCCACAATCAATGAGATGGAGACTAAGGTCATCCAAACCCTCAATGACATCCCCCTCCTTCACATTTGGTGGTGAGTCCTCCATGTTTTTATTCTTCTTCCTATTTGCCTCATCGCGTGTTTCTTCTAGTTATGCAAACCGATCAGCGCGCTTCATATCGGCCTATCAAGCTGGCCTTTCTGGATCCCAGGCCATGTGGGCAAACCAAAAATACCATAGCCACCATACCTTACCCCCGGATATTATCGCAGAGGTGAAGCATAGTGTCTTAACATAGCGTTCTGTATTGTGCACACGCACTATCTTTTTTTTTCTTTCTTTTTTCTCTCATTTCCGTGCACCTCAAACCTCACGCGGCCTCACGTAGCACGACCCATAATACTATTTTTTTGTTTCTGACTGGAATGTGTGCTGTAAAAAGATTGGCCAAATAGATTGGCCAAAGCAGGTCATAGGATGGGATTTTGGCAAGCTTACGTAAGCTTAAACCCTAGGGTTAGACGCTTATATAAACCTGTTGGTTCCTGACGACGCCTGCCTTACACTCGCTATGTTTCTTTTCGTGTGGTCCCTCATTGGCTATCAAGTGTTTCGAAGTTTCGAGCGCCTATTATCCACGTTGGTCTGACATATTCCCAGGAATACTTTCACACACTGCCATGAGGCAGGCTGCCCAGTGAATGAATCACTTCCCTCTGCCCAACTATCGCCCAAATATCCGCCGTCGTCCTCAATCTCTCTGCTTTCACCCTCATGTCTCATACTCAATCTGCCGCCGCCTCGTCCTCCAATTTTCAACTAATAATCACCAATGCCTTAGACACATACAGAAAACGCACAAAAAAAGACCTTCTCACACACCCACTCGCCGTCCGGCTCCAAGCCTGTGACACTCCCGCTGCCATTCTTACCATACTTCGAGAGCAGATACATGGGCTAGATCAATCCCAGAGTAGCGCCGAACGATGGTCGAAATGGCTTGATCCAACCGTAAACGTCCTCTTCACATTCTCTGCGACGATTGAAGCAGGTGTTGGCCTAGTATGTCTCAGGACTTGTATTCATCAGAGATCTGCGTTCTCATATTCATTTGGCAGATATGTTCTCCCGCGAGTGTGATTTTTACTGGAGTGGGGGTCCTCCTTTCAGTGCGTACACCTTTCAATATCCGCGCGTGGGCCCATTGTAACGGCTTATGTCTCTCAGGCAGCTAAGGACGTTCGGGCAAGCCAAAACACGCTTTTGGACATCTTTGAGCGAATCGAAATGTTCTTTCGACGTCTCGAGGTCTATACAGAAGTAGAGCCGACTCCGGAAATGATGGATATGATGGTTCAGATAACGGTCGAGGTTCTCTCTATTCTCGGGATTGTGACGAAAGAGATTAAGCAAGGCCGAACGAGTGAGTAATACATATATACACGCATGTGACAGTTGACTGATTGAAGTTCAGAAAAATATATAAAGAGGGTTATTGGAAGGACCGATGTGGAGGATGCGCTGAAGAAGCTGGGCAAGTTGACGGATGAAGAAACTCGGATGGCGGTTGCACAGAATTTGAAGGCGACGCATAATGTCGATGAGAGAGTGAGAGGAGTTGCGAATACGGTGGAAGCTATCGACAATAGGGTGGCTGGCGTGGACAATCGAGTCGCCAAGGTTGACGATAGGGTGGCCGGCGTGGACGATCGAGTCGCCAAGGTCGACGATAGGGTGGCCGGCGTCGATGATCGAGTGGCCGGCGTCGACAGTAGAGTTGCCTGTGTCGATGATAAAGTCGCCAGCGTTGATGACACAGTGAAGATGGTCGGTGACAAAGTAACCCAAGTTATTCATGGTGCGTAAAAGCACCTTCGATCAATCCCAGATGCGATACTTAAACCCAGAACTGCTCAGATGGAAGGGAAGCAAAGATGGTTATGCAACAAGCTGCTAACGACGTAGATCAAATTAAACGTTCGTCTTCTCTTAACCTTATCAGTGCTGGCTGTTCAACCTTACGCGTTCCTCTCAGGGAAACAATTACGAGAGAGCATTCACAAATGGCTCTCCCCACCGGACCCATCAAAGAACCATAACATCGCATGTGATACTCATCACAAGAAAACAGCAAAGTGGTTTTTCCAAGGCCGAATATACCAGGAATGGAAGTCAACAGGTTCTCTTCTCTGGGTCCACGGAAAACGTTCGTTCTATCCTGCTTCCCTCCGGATGCCCTCTGATGGCAACTTGTAATTGTAGCTGGATCCGGTAAAAGCATACTCTGGTTCGTGAATTCTTAATCGCTCTTGTCAGAAGTGACCAATGTCTTTTGTTAGTTCCACGGTGATCCAAGATATCAGGGCCATGTGCAAGGCTGGAAACGCATCAATGGCGTTTTTCTATTTCGACTTTCGAGACGCCAACAAGCAACGGTTGCGCGATCTCGTCTGCTCCCTTCTCACTCAACTTTCTGCTCACTCGGCTCCTCATTGCGACATTCTGTCAAATCTCTATTCGGCTTATGACGAGGGCAAGAGCCAGCCTAGTGATAGTGATTTGGCGAAATGCTTGAAAGAGATGCTCACACTCCCAAATCAACATCCAACCTACCTAATCATCGATGCTCTCGACGAGTCTCCGAACACCCCTGGGATTCCATCACCTCGCGAAAGGGTGCTTCAGTTTTTGAGCGAACTCGTCGAGATTTGCGCTTCGAATCTTCGTATTTGTGTCACCAGTCGGCCAGAGATCGACATTCGAAAGGCACTCGAACCTCTGACCTCTCGCCGAGTGTCCCTTCACGACCAAAGCGGGCAAAAAGAAGATATTGCGGACTATGTCCGGTCCGTTGTTTATTCGAATTCCGAGCAATTCATGGGGAGATGGAGAACGGACGACAAGGAACTTGTGATCAAGACGCTCTCTGAACGAGCCAATGGCATGTAAGTGGATCGCCTTGTGCGCGTAATACTCGCCTAAAATTGTCAAACAGGTTTAGATGGGTATTCTGTCAGCTGGAGGTTCTCCGGGACTGTCTTCCACCGAGTGTGCGGCGCACCCTTGATGAATTACCGGAATCTTTGGACGAGACATACGAGCGTGTTTTGAAGGAGATCAAGAAGCCGAATCGAGACCACGCTCGCCGTCTATTGCAGTGCCTCGTTGTTGCCATTCGACCACTTGAGGTCGAGGAGCTTGCCGAAGTCCTCGCGGTTGACTTCGACACTGCAGATGGGATCCCAAAATTGAACCCAAAGTGGCGGTGGGAGGATGAAGAACAAGCGCTTCTCGCATCATGTTCCAGTTTAATCGCCATTGTCGAATCCGGCAAATCACGTGTCGTCCAGTTCTCACATTTCTCTGTCAGAGAATTCCTGACATCGACTCGCCTTGCTAGTTCAAGTGGAGATGTCTTACGTTATCATATCGGTCTCGAGTCTGCGCATACGATCGTTGCGCAAGCTTGCATGAGCATTTTGCTCCGGTCGGACGATCGTGACGAACAGAGCGGTGATGGTGATGGCGTTGGGAAAAACTCTCCTCTGGCTAGATATGCTGCTAAACACTGGGTGGCACATGCTCAGTTTGAGCATGTGTCATCATACCTACGAACTTCGATGGAATCTCTTTTCGACCTGGACAAGCCATATTTTGCGGCCTGGCTCGAATTGTACGACATTGACACTCCCTCTCCCAAGGGTTCAACCTTTTTCGTGTTCACGCCCCATCGCGGAGACGACGCATCTCCCCTTTATTACGCCGCACTGTGTGGATTCCAAGATCTCGTCGAAAACCTGATCGTCAAGTATCCACAGCACGTGAACGCCAGTGGTGGCTGCTATGTGAGGCCGCTAGTGGCAGCATTGGCAGGGAAGCATTTTCAGACGGCAGAGTTACTCCGTCACAGCGGCGCAGACCCTAACGTCCAGTGTTACAAAGAGAACACTCCCCTGCATTCCGCCGCTTTCTATGGAGATGTCGAGATGGTTCGGGAATTACTGGATTTGGAGGCAGATGTCAAGGTCCGGAATGAAGAAGGCGAGACTCCGTTATACTATACCCCTCATACACCTCACTCTCATCGCAACATACCCACTTTCCCGATATTGTTGGGTAATGTCGCTCAATTATTGCTCGACCGTGGTGCGGACATAAACGCACGGGCTAACAATAGCTGGACCCCGTTGCATAACGCGGTGGACTCTGGGTGCATCGAGGTCGTACGTGTGCTACTCGAGCATGGTGCGAATGTAGGCGCGGAAGACGAGCAAGGCAGAACCCCGTTCACTTTGGCGGAGGGACAGGACGAGATGATGAAATTACTATCAGAACATGGGGCCCAGTAGGATTACGGTGCAGCGTCGCGATCTATACTACTCTATATGTATTCGGGCACAAGCTATATACACGCGAAGATTGAGGTACTTCTGCATGAGTTGGGGTCGATTTATTGGTCTTGTGTGAAAAGTGTGGCATGAAGTTGTACAGTATGTGTGATTCGTACTCCGTGGCTGGCTTTCAGGTCATCCCTGGTCTGCCACTCCCTGCCCTTTAAATTCCTGCTGTTACACCACCCAAAGTTCACGCGTTCACGGTCCAGGGGATACTTTCCATCCATAATCTTGTCACGTGCCCTCCTCGACGCAACATCGACCGCGGATTTACCGTCGTCATCTTCCGCTTACATTCGCACCATGCTCGACCAGCACGCGTACGACTTCGAGCTTCCCATGTCGCGCTGCTACATGCAACGGGTTAATGCAACTATTGCTACGACTATTGCTTCACGCGTTCATGTCTGCACCATGTTCGAGCAATAGTCGGGCGACAATGGACAACGATAGATCGATATAGGAGCGTCCCCGATAAGAACCTTCCGACGCGAAATGTAATGGAGTCTTGCCGTCGGCATCCTGAGCATTGACGGTCTTCTGCAATTTCCTCCACTCGAAGTGGCCGGATTACCACAACTAGGCTTTCATCTAGGCATTGCAAGATACGATGCGCGTGGGCCCGATTCGGCTTCTTGATTTCCTTTAGTATGCGCTCGTACGTCTCATCCAAAGTCTCCGGTAATTCATCGAGGGTATGCCGGACACTCGGTGGAAGACAATGCCGCAGCGTTTCCAGCTGACAGAATACCCTTCGGAACTTGCTCGACAGTTTGAAAAAGATACCATCATGAACGTTCAAGTAATTTTACTTACATTCCATCAGCTTGTTCAGAGAGCACCTCGACGACAAGCTCCCTATCCGCTCTCCTCCATCTCATGATCGATTCTGAGTTTGATTATACGACCGACTTGATAGTCCACGATATCTTTCTTTTTGCCCACTGGTCATGAAGGGACATTCAGTGAGAAGTTAGAGGTTCAAGCTTCAAGGACCATCCCGAATATCGATTTTTGGGCGACTAGTGAAGCATATGCGAAGGTTTGGAACATGGAGCTCGACAAGTTCTATCACAAGCTGAAGTACCTTTTCGCGAGGTGATCGTATCCCCAGAAAGTTCGGAGACTCGTCGAGTGCGTCCATAATCAGGTAGATTGGACGTTGATCAGGAAGTGTGAGCATCTCTTTCAGGCATTCGGCTGAAATGCTATCGTAAGGCTGGTTCTTGCCATGGTCATGGGCAGTATAAAGATAAAATAGAACGTTGCAATGAGGACCCCAGTGAGCAGAAAGTTGGGTGAGAAGGGACTCGGAAGGGATTAGATCGCGCAAGCCTTGCACATGGCTTCAATATCTCGGATGACCGTGGAACTAACAGGAGACATCAACCATCTCTGACGAAAACAACAGAAAATCCACGAACCAAGAATACTTTTGCGCGAGCTGTCTACAATACATGCAATCAGAGGGAGTCAAGTTGGAACGTGGATCAAACGAGAATCCAAAGAAGTGAACCTGTTGACTTCCACTCCTGAAAGATACTTCCTTGAAAAAACCAAGAAGCCGTCTGCTTTCTCGCAATTGGTTCTCTGAAGGGGTGCGTATGGTCATCATATTCAGAACTGATGAGGCTAGATGACAAGCGTTTTTACTTGATCTAGGCCAGTGGCCGTTCGCTGCATCACTACTTTCACTTCCTTTTCGTCTGAGTGGTAGGTCTAGGTATCGCTTCGAGGATTGATTGACGATATTTTACGCACCACTAATCGCCTCCGCGATCTTGTCGTCGATCACCTGTACTCTGTCATCGACGATGGCCACCCGATTTTCAACGGCTACCACCTTATCTACAACCCCTCGAGTCTCACAGTCTCGCCAACAGTATAAATGGCCTTCACTTTCTGTGCAGTCATCATTCGAGCCTCCTCATGAATCAGCTTGTCTAGCCTCTTCACTGCGTCTTCGATGTCCCTCTTTCCGATCAGCTTCTTTGCATATTTCTCTGAACATTGTTTCCGTCAATAGTGTCACATTTGTAATAGCAAATACTTACTCATTCCTCCTTGCTTAAATCTCCGTCGCGATCCCAAGAATGATGAGAACCTCGACCCATTATCCGAACATCATTTCTGTGGTCGGCTGCACTTCAATGTAAGATCTCAAGACGTCAGAAAAACACTTTCAATGCACTTGAAGAGGTCAGCAAGAGTATCTCGGCTCGCTCGAACATCCTTAATTGCCTGAGAGGTGTAGGTGTTACAAACTAATGGCTCATGCGACGGTTTTTAAGGAGGGTACACACCAAAAGGAGGACAACGACTTCTTTGCTGGAGTCGGCGTCCTCCTTTTGGTGTGTACCTTCCATCCCTTTCGCAGGTGAGGATACCTGCCAGTAAAAATATGTGAGTGCAGAACTCAGATAAGTACATGTTCGGAGGAGACATACCAGACCCAACACCCTCTCCGAAAGTCGCAGAGAATTTATAGAACGTTCACGGTTGAATCAAGCCAAGTTGTCCAACGGTCATCGCTACTTTGAGGCTGATCTAGCCCCTGGAGTTGCTGCCGAAGGATGGTGACAACGGCACTGGGAGGGAGAGTTGCAAGCTTGAAACTGGGCAATAAGGGGATGTGCGAGGAGGCTATAGGTTGAGAGAAAGGCGCCGCGTAGAATCTGAGGCCTCTGATGCACGATGTGGGAGGCAATCAACGGTTGCGGTCTGTTTGAGCGACGAGTGACGAGTGATTTCTCTGTTTGATCATGTTCATCTTATCCATATTGAAGGTCAATACGTCTCCTCCCTCCTCCTTTCTCATACCCGCCGTTCTCAACCATTTTTCGCAAAACAGGACAAAATTCCGATACACCCCTCTCAATTCGGTCTACCCCCAGAACAAGCTCTCATCAACGAGCTCAACAAGAAATACGCAAATCGTGTCCTCCACGATGTTGGCCTCTGTATTTGCGTGTTTGATGTTGCAGAGGTAGGAGAGGGTAAAGTCAGATATGGGGATGGTTTTCTCTGGTATACAGGTGAGTCCACCAAAGTGCTTTGTGCGTACAGTACCGTGCATCCTCTTGTGTTCGATGCTTTTGATCCAATATCATAGTCGTCTTTAGGTTGACCGTCTTCCGACCCTTTCGTACTGAAGTAATCTTGGCAAAGGTCAAGTCTTCCGACGAGGATGGCATACAGTGTGGGTTGCATCTCCCAACCCAAGGTGTGCAAGTTCATTCGTAACCACAGCTCACGCGTACTTTTCCAGTATCCGTCGGTTTTTTCGAAGACATGTGGATTCCGCTCGTTCACCTCCCCCAACCATGCGCATTGTATGTCTTTCTGCTCCATTTCCCAATACAAGAATCACGCCGCTCAATTTTCTGTGTGGTTGCAACTATACAGCGATCCCAACGAACGCGCATATTTCTGGCTTCCGAGCTCCGAGGCAACGTCAACTCACGATCTACTCGATTCTCCCGAAGTGGAGCGTCTGTACATCGACCAAGGCGAGATTGTGCGCGTACGTGTGGAGAGAGATGAGTTTTGCGATGATGAACCCGGTCCGCCAAAAGCTACCGAGGGTGTCCTCATTAGTGGACAAGGCCAGGCACGGCGTTTACCGTACACTGTGACTGTGAGTCCCCCAGATTTCTTCAACTGCATCAGCGCGAGGCAATACTTGACACCGCCCCCTTCAGTGCTCTATCGCTGAGCAGGGCCTCGGGCCAACAGCATGGTGGAAGGCCTCGGAGGCCAGGATGGACGAAGGATGACCCACTTCTTGGTGGCGCACAACGAAAAGATGCTTTAGGTGGCCGTCGCGTGCCATCTTTGACGGTTGACTAAGGCACGCAGTGCAATCGCAACAATGAAATTGTGGGGTCGAACTCATGGTCTTCAAACAAAATGAACTGCGTACTGTACTTTTAGAGCCACAAAAGTTGTCACCTAAACTTTCCAGTTAATCCGACTCATTCTCCTCACGAGCACCAACCAAAGAGGGGACTCGGAGGAGCTCGCGCTTGTATTTCACGTATCGCGAGCTCTCATTTCGCACTGGCTCATTGCGTCGCACGTCTACGTCCCCATCAGAAATAACAATCCAATAAGTGCGCGCCTAATGGGGGTGGGGTTGCAGGTTGGAACTGAATATGTTGTGAGAATGCGTGTGACTGGGCGGTTAGTTTGGTCCACGCACCGTGCGACAACATTTGCGCAGCATTATGAACCCCGTGTGTCCGAATCCGGGACTTGAACGATATTTTCCACCCGTTGGACGCTCTCGTATATTTCTCTCTTTCGCTGGGATTGCAAAAAGTCTTCATCTCTTTCTTTCATCTTGCGTTTCCGCCTCTCGTCATCCCGAAGAACGCCCTGGTACATTTTCTAGAGAAGCGTGCATTAGCAAAGTCCATAATCCACAGGAGGATCGGGGAAGGGCATACGCACATCATGTTCTTGCTGCTGAAGATAGTGGACCCCCCATACGGTGAACGAGGATACGACGATGGAAGCTATCAACGTCGCCTTGGCTGCTCGAGACATTACGGGAAGGGAACGAACACGTGACGAGAGTGCTTCCATGCGTGTGTAAATGAAAAATCAGGTTGTTCAACATCGTACGATGGTCGACCATGTCAGCTACCACAACAGCGATGACGTCCACAACCCTCCAGAAAAGAGCCATCAATGGCTCGTCAGAGGCTAATGTCACCAATGAAGGGCGCAAGACAGATAAAATCCTCGACTCTCACACAACGTGACTCAATTCTCTTACTCAACTCCCTCCAACTCACATTAACTTTACCAGGTGGGAATTCGGCGGACCATGGGGCGTCACTGCCATGATGATCGGGTTCCCGATGCTCATGTACTATCTGTGGATTTGTCTCTGGTTCTATGACGGCCGGCTCGTCGTCCCGACTTCCGTCGACGGAATTAAACCGTTCATTAACGAAATGTGGACTCACATCCGCGACGTCAGTTCTTCCCCTTTTAGCAGCCCGAGTGGGTAAAAATACGATCGTCTCACTTAATTTCCCCTTCGTGTAGGATGCCAGCCCGAACCTCTACGCGTGGAAGGTGTATTCAGGTCTCATCTTCTACGAGCTCTTCCTCGCGTGGGTCATGCCAGGTTATATGCAAGAAGGCTTGCCCGTGCCATCTCTGGGATACAAGACTCTCATGTACAAATGTAATGCGCTCTACTCTGTCTACTTCACCTTTATCACCGCCGCGTTCCTCCATTATTACCACATATTCCGTCTAACGGAGATCATCGATAACTATGGCCACATCATGTCTGTCGCCATGATCTGGGGCTTCGCCGTATCCTTTGGGACTTACTTTTGGACCGTCGCACGTGGTGAACAGATGCGCATGTCGGGTAGCTTCATATACGATGTCTTCATGGGCGCCGCTCTCAATCCTCGAATTGGCTCGGTTGACTTGAAAATGTGGGCCGAAGTCCGCATCCCTTGGGTTATCGTGTTCTTCCTGGCCGTCTCAGGCGCATGCAAGCAATATGAACAATATGGTGCAGTCACCCCCGTATGTCCCACTCTTTCTTCATTATGGACGGTTTCGAGTTAAGTGGCGTTTCCCAGAATATGGCGTTCATGTGTCTTGCGACCTGGCTTTATTTGAACGCATGGTGAGTAGCGATTTTGTCAAAGTATCCTCCGCCGCTCACTTTGCTTTGGAAAGCTGCAAAGGTGAAGAATGTATCCCACAGACGTGGGATATGTTCCACGAAAAGTGGGGCTTCATGGTCATCTTCTGGAACTTTGCGGGCGTTCCATTCGTGAGCCTGTGGAATCACTTTTGGGTCCCGTAATTATTCTGACACCACAGTAACACAGACCTATGTTTATTCGGTCGTTTACATGGCTTCCCACGAACCGGAAAAATACAGGTTTTCGACTCCGGTTTACGTCGCGCTCTTCGCCACGTTGCTCACGGCGTACTACGTGTGGGTAGCTAGGAAAATATCCTACTGCTACTGGGGATCTGACATTGTAACTTTAGATGGGATACCTCCATGTCTCAAAAAAGTCGCTTCAAGATGCAAACCCAAGGCAACTACAACTACCGTTGGACGTTCCCCCAACTGCCATGGGGCACAATCAAGAACCCGTCCTACATCCAAACAGCGCATGGGTAATTTGTTTCATTATTCTGTTAAGGCCCCAACCTGACTCTTTGATCTTCGCAGCAATCGTCTTCTTACTAGTGGATGGTGGAGGGTCTCTCGTAAACCAGTACGTAGTGTCCATCCTTTAGTCCCGCAACGAGGTTATTGATTCAGATGAACTGTCCGCGAAATATAGAATTACGTGGCAGACTGGACCATGAGCTTCACCTGGGGCCTGGTCGTCGGCACAGCATCTCCCATCCCATACTTCTACAGCATCTTCTTCATCACGGTGCTCGTTCACCGCACGACACGTGATTTCGAGCGGTGCGTGCCGTGTGTCCACACCTTCTAGATAACGATTCGCTGATCTGCGTTTCTTAGGTGTGCCATCAAGTACGGCAAAGACTGGGCACGCTATTGCGAGATTGTGAGATGGAAATTCATTCCTGGGGTCTACTGAGGGTGGTTTTCCCATCTTTATCGAATGCTGACCCCATCCTCGCTACTATACGTTTTAGACAGACATTTAGATACCCGGCAGATTGGTGACTGTGTCTTTCTTGTGCAGGATCAACCCGAGGCATCCTATAGTTATTTTTTGCTATGCATATGATACCACCCACACGGACCGTTTCCCGTGTGATTGTGTCGAAAAAAGGGGTCGTGCTCCATCAGATGATCATTCATAATTCATTACGGGCAAAAAAAAACATAAAACATCATCAAAAGTAGATCATGAATGTTTTCGTCATACATGACACGGCGACTCGACTGTACGGTCGGTCACTCGAAAGGCATACCTTCCACCCCTTGCACCAAAGACGCCCAGTTCGCCGCGACGTTCTCAGCATAGTCCCGCTCTTCGCGTGCGAATGCCTGGACGAGTTGAGTGAGAAGCGTGTTCTCCCTATTATGCAGCACGACGCGCAGCTCATGCCACATACTGTCCATCCATCATCATCATCATCATCAGCACAATAGAGCAATAAAAAAGACCTGTTCCTTACCAAGCGCGAATGAACACTCTCCGATTCAGTTGCGCCGAAATGGTCAATTTATCCTTCTCGATCGTAAGCGCGATCTTGTCCGCTTCTTCTTCCCAGCCATCCTTGGCTACGGCTTTGACGCTCTCGAGCTTGATCGCGTTCGTATCGACTCGTTTCTTTAGTCGCTCGACTTGGTCGACTGAGAGCCGGTCGTGTCGGACGAAGAGGTCGCGCATGGCGATGTATAGGTCACGTTGGCTCTGTAGTAGATGCAAAGCGTAGAGAAGAGAAAGAAGGCAGATATACGTCAAAGTTTTGGTGAGGGGGTTGAGGGGTTACAGAGGGTTTTTGAATAGAGGCGAACCTTCAGACCTTCCAATGTATCCTGCAACAACACACCAGTCTAGAGAGAACAAATTAACCCCCCAGACGAAAATCTCGTCAGGAATCACAAATCAAGAGCGGGTGGGAAGGACTTGAAAAATAACACACACCCGTAACTCCAACAAGTCAGCTTGACGCTGAGTATGCGCAGATACCACATTGATACCCTGCCTGACGCCTTCTGACAAATCGCAATCCTGGCCCTTCCAACATTGCCCATTGATCTCCGCCAGCGTCTTGAGCGTATTTGTCAGACGTGACAAGTCTGCCTGAGCGGTAGAAGGCGACGATAGGGATAGCGCAGGATCCCGCCAGGACGAAGAGAAGGCGGCAGGTAGCCCCAGTGGCATTCGGGTGGTCGATTCGGAGTACGAGGAAACCGATGGCGAGGAGGATATGCGGAGGGTAGGTGGCAGACGCAAATGAGGCATGAAAGAAGGCCGAGTGTTGGTGCTTCGTACCGCTGCAGCCTCGCGCTTCCGGATGAGGCGTTCTCCCAAAATACAAATCTTCTGCCAGGCCTCGATGAGAGAGACGATTCTCTGTCGTACATGCCTAATAAGGGAGAAGTGTGACAAAGAGATTCGATTAGAGCAGGAATTTGTTGGTGAAAAGAAATATGTACCCAAGTTTGTCTTCTAGGTCACTGGGAATCGTCATCTCTTCGACGCGATCGATGCGCTTGCTTGCAGATTCCTCTTCCAATGAAATCGACGAATGTTTTCGCCATTGTTCAAAGGAAGGCTCTGCGAGGAACGTGCCCAGTAACGCGTCATCTTTGATCACAGGGTGATTTCTTGGTGTTGGAGGTTAGTTGTTGATGATGGACAGCAGTCTCGACGATTGACCCACATCGCGAAACGGAGGAATCTCTCCAAGCCTTTCCTATGACAATGGTCAGCGTTCAACAGCCGGAGCAGAAGGGATGCAAATGGCCATCACACCTTCTTTGTTCCAGAAACATCTCATCGGCTAAAACAATGAAAATGTCGATGAGGACCACCGCCAACACTCCAAATAACGGGTTCCAATCACGTACGCCCAATTCGTTTGGGAGGCAACTGCGGCAGTAAACGGAAAGGATATCGACGAACCAAACAATCCCACAAGAAAGCGAATTCGGAGTATCGCCGATTCACCGCGATACCACGCTGCGATGTCCCCCCACACCAACCAAAACCAAAACCAAAAAAAAGCCCAAAGTCAAGGCATTACAATCAGCGAAAATGGGGCACTTAAAACGGGGCATCGACGAACCTCAGTGGAGATCCCATATACCATATACCTCTTCAGCACGAAACCCTGCTGTCCCGCAAACTGTACCGTAACTTTCTCCTGTCTCTTCCACCACCCAGACGGTAACCCAGTCCCCGAAACGCTCGACGGCGGAGCAACGCCAGCACCAGCACCCCCATTGATACCTCCAACACCGAACGGAGACGCACCAGCACCAGCACCAGCGCCAGGATAGCGTGCTCCTGTCATCCATGGATCGTCCGGGGGTGGAGCGACTACAGTGGCGGATGTGGATGTGGATGCGCTGCTTCGCACAACCGGCGCCGTCGCCGCTGCCGAGTCGCTAGTGCTGTTATGGGCTGTGCTCGGGTGTTGATTATTGGTGGTGTACGCTGCTGAGAGGCTTGAATGTGGCGCTGGGCTGTAGCTGAGTAGGCTCAGATCGAGCGTGGGCTCAGGAAGCGTGTTCTGCTGCGCGAGTAGCGCAACTTGCTCCACGCTAACATCTGTTAGATATTAGTTTGAGGAGAAAGGAAGGGAGCGGGTGTACGCAGATCTATCTTTACGTACCTTTCCCTGTCTGTGCGAGCGCAACCAGTGCAAGCGCAACGAAGAACTCGAGCTTTGATACGCGGGGACGTGTGCTCACGAGGTTAACGATCTTGATTCAATCGTAGCACCAGTGAAGATGAACAACAACAGCGTATCGATCGTATGAGGGTGGTAATTAGGAAGACAAAGGGGAACGAGAATGAGAATGAGTAGTGGGAGGGTGTGTGGGGGTTGCGTGGCGCACGCACCTTATCTATCGTCGCAGCAGGCAACGAAGACGTCGACAAGACGCGCGATAACGAGTTGACGGACGTTTCACCAGAATTAATCGGGTCGACCGCACCAAACGATTGCTGATATATAGCCGGCACAGTAGCCTCCGCTATTAATGTAATATAAGTCGTATGAACCGAGGGATGAGGAATCAGTCAGTGTTTGTTTGGACGTAGAAGAGGGTAGACAGTACTAATACGTACCAATAGCATTGGTGAAGATGGATGGGACTTGGCCTGCTGGGGGTGGAGATGGAGACGGAGCGGCGCTCCATGGATCGAGGCCGTCGTAGGTTGAAGCGGCAAGCGGGTTCTCGTCGACGAAGCTGCCGCCAAAGCTAGAGGAAATACCATATGCCTGCGTTGGTCGTGGGGCGTTGAACATCGTTGGTGGTCAAGGGGAGGCGGGCAGCGAGTGACAGGAGGAATGAATTAAATGGCACGCGCGCACTCGACTCAATATTATCACAAATCGAGACCAAAGCAAGACGAGGCTATGTACAATCAACAATAGATAGGCAAGTTTTCTCTAATATCAAAGCCCCTCCCGTGCATCTGAGCTTGTTATTATTCCTCGTGATCATTCCTGCTCGTGCGACTTGCCGGCAAAGTGAAGTGTCCAAGACGATAACAGTCGCTTAGAGTTAACAGCGTTACCATCCAATCTACAATTCAAGTGCGTCAGAAGCTCGGATAGGACTAGCATATTAGGTGAAACATACCCTGGGGTGCCATATGTTAAAGGAGCAATGTACGCAAAGGCGATAAATAATGCTATGAAGAAGCCCACGACAATAATAGGGCCTCGGGTACCGAGCTCTGCCCACTGTCGCGGGCGGGGCCTCGTGTAGTGCCCAGCAACAGAGATTGGGTACTCGATGGTCTCAGACAGGAGGAAGTGAAGCACTGCGCCAGCGACAAGCGCAGATGCAAGATGTGAAGGGAGGTAGTGGTGAATAAAGAGTTGTCGACTCATAAGGAAGAATGGGAAATAATGGACGAGCCATACGACCACGAAAAAGCCGGCAGAGTTCCAAAGGCGATTGCGAACGGCTACGATCAACTTGGGTGAGAACTAGACTGTGCCACTGAACAATAGCTCACTTACCGATTGGAATAGGGTGTATACCTCGCCTCTTCGCAAGCAAATCCGCTCCTATGATACCTACGAATAGAGACAAGGCAAGAGCGCAGGCCCACCATCCGACGATATTGCCAATAAGATAAATCTGTTTCTGGCCCTCATTTTGCGTCCAGAAGCTAATGCCACTCAGGAGAAACGGCCAGTTAATAGGGGCACTGGCGTAAGGATGTGACGCAGTCAAGCCAGCGTTGTGTTGCATCATGAGGAGTTGAAGCTCAAAGAACTTTCTGAAGAAACCGACTGGCTTGGGAGTTTTCGCTTGCTGGGGAGTTCTACTTAACACGTCCTCATCATCTACCACCGCCTTTCAGATAAACGTATAGTATAAAGGAGCAAGGGCGCACCTCCTGCAGAAATAATCTCGTCAACATACCAAATAGCGTTGCGGTCCATGGGGTTTTTATCTCCGTTGACCTCTTGCTGTCGGAACGCCCAGTCGGGAAGTTGCTCACGATGAGACCATAGTGATACCTTGGTCGGCACATGTACGAGTCGGAGGTAACCACTCTTGCTCCTGACGGGCTCACCTTCGTGCGCACCGTTCAAGTAGAGATGAAAAAGTGTATCATTATAACGCGAAAGGTCATCCCTCGCCCAGGTGGTGAATTCTTGATTGGTCGGCATAAGCGGTGAAGCGACATCGTGTGTCAGGAGATACGTCTCCGTGGTGACATGTAGGAGTTGAATAACATCATCATGGCGAACAATGCGACCGCGACCAGTTTCAGGGAGTGCCTTCGTCGGGATAATTTGCCACATGTTGTTCTCATCTGCATGACCGTAACCGGTGACTTGCTGGCCTAACAAAACCATCAGATATGGGCATCACAAAGGTAATAAGAAGCGCGCGCCATACCCTGGCTACTGATCCGGCCATCCTCATAACGCAGTGGGTAACGTTCGGGATGAGAGTGTAGTAATACCTTGGTATCCTTGTGTCGCAGAGTAACGGTATCGTAATACTTGAGCTCTGGGAGAAGTTGTGAATGCATGGAGGCGCTGGGAAGGAGCAGGCCTTACCAATACTGTTCATAAGTAACTCATTCCCGGCCAGGCTTTCCTGGAACTGGGGGCTCATGAAGCTATCACCGGTGCCCGAGTGGGTAAGAATAGTAAAATGGATCCAGAAAAACGAAAGGTAGACAACGAGCGGTATCGCGATCAATCCAATTGCACGGGCAACAAAGTGGCGCCAAAAGAGTTCCTTAAACGACATGAGACTATGGTGTATGCGTGAGTGAAACGCAACTGACCATGGATGGGTTTTTCCTAATATCCAAAAGATCCCACAAATCGACGAGGACAGCAATGCCAATGGCAACAACCGTGAGTATGCCATTTACCTTGGAGCCCCAGGCACATGCCATAAAGACACCCGTAGCAATCAACCAGCCCCACCACTCGGGTGTGAACGGTCTAAATGGCGGTGAGCAAGGCTCTGAATGGTGGGAGGGAATTTTGAACATACATATATCGCAGCTTACGGAAGCGAACGTAGGAATAGATGGTAAGAGAGATGAAAAAGATGAGGGTAGCGTCCAATAAAATGAGGCGTGACTGCGCAATGTGCGCGTTGTCTGGAAAAGAAAATGTAGAAGAAAACTGAGAGCTTGATCGTGGCAGAAATGTATCCGTACATACCGAAAAGGACGATTGATGCAGAAAACGCGGCAATCACTGTTCCGTAACCACTCTCTTTCATGATCCCATATACGATGGGGACAGTGAGACTACCGAGGATTGCGGGTAGAGCACGCATTCCGACATAAGGAACGTGATTTTCCGTGTAGCCATCGCCAATGTTCTCGAAGTTGAATTGACCATCAAATCCAACGAACCAGCCAGTGAGGCCAAAAAGGAGTTTTGCGAATGGTGGGTGTACGTCGAAGTAGTATTCCCGTAAAATATAGTAGGCTGCAAATTTTCCAAAATGAACTTCGTCAAAGCTAGAATGGGAGATAGTGAGACTGGAGGTAGAAGGCGAACGCATGCGAGCGGCACGAACACTACTTGGTCTGGGTGGTTGATTTTGTAGAAGCGTAGTGCAAACGCGAGGGCGGTGAGAACACCGACGACTATCATGCTTATTTCTCGAGACTCCAAGACCATTTCGAGTTGGGTGAGAGCACCCTAGAGATTGGAGATGAGTACAACATGTTTTTGGGGCAAGAGGGAGCTGAATGCAGCGTACAGGGTCCTGTTGAGGGTGACCATCCTCATCATCGTCAGGGGGAAGAGCTGCCTGGGCGGATGATCTTCTGTTTTTTGCCCGTGACCTGAGTGAGGATTCGGCCATTGTGATGCGGCTGATGGGAGGAGAGGAAGAGACGGGTTCAGAGACAGGAACAAGAAAGAGTTGATTGGAACAACGCGCGCGTTCCTCGCCGGCAGTCACGTGATCTGTTCTACTCACGGCCACGCGACTCGATACCGCTGTACGCTCTGCCCAGCACCCGACACCCGATGAGCCATCCTCAACGGCGACTTCTCTCGACCGCCGCAAAATTCGCTTCTGTCCCTCTCTCCTCGTTGAAATCATTCCCACCGAAAGAGGCACTCGCCTCCAGCTCGTCCTCCACCTTCTCCCCGGAACTATGGTATACGCTGCAGCCTCCACCCCACTCCGCCCTTTCTGCGTTGAGACACCGCGTTGGGTTCGGTTCAGTGCTACAGATTCCTGAGCTCGAGCAGGCCTGCACGCATCCCTCCGTTCTCCCCCTGTTTGCGAAACACCGCCCCCATCAAAAGCCTCCTCCGGCAAATGGAAATTTGTCGACCGTGGGCAATGCCTTACTTGGCCTTTTTGCGGCAGAGTTCGTCAACGCGTCATATCCTCACTTACCAACTCGCGTCGTAAAGGCAGCCGTGAGCGCATACGTAGGACCCAACACTTGCGCTGGGGTTGCAAAGGAGGTTGGTGCGGCGCCATTGCTGCGCTGGCATAGGACGGTACCTCCGTTTCAGCAGATTCTTCTTTTTCTCAACTGAATTACGTTGTTTAAAAGCCGTCGACGCCACTAAAGCCGGCAATTCTGCATCATGATGCGCTCTCATCAATAACGCGATCACTTGTCGCACTCATATATCAACGGCGCTCTCTGTCCTCTGCGCGTGAATTTGCACATCAATTCTTTCTCAGTCGAGAGATTGACCTACGTAAAATGTTGAAATTCCGCGATCCCAAGGTGGCCTTAACAGAAACGGTCGCCAAGTTTGGTCGCGAGAAGCCCATCTCAAGGTGTGCATAATAGGATCTGTCTTCTATGACTTAACGACGCTGAGGGGCCGCATTCAGGTTACTAAAAGAGACTGGTCGGTTCTCCAATTCACCTGTCTTTGTCGTTGGTGTCTACTCTGGCGCTGAGCAGCTAGGGGAAGGATTCGGAAGCTCGTTGAAGATGGCAGAGTACCGAGTATGGCCTCCCTCTCAACCACACTTTCGAGGCACTGACAAGTGAACGTCATAGGCTGCGGAAGATGCGCTTCATCGACTGTACTTGACGAAGACGCCACCGGAGATGGTGCGGCTTCCGACGACGACATTCCCTGATGTAGATGGGGACATATTCACGGAGGGCGAGGAGGTTGGATACCAGGGTAGCGAGCTGGGAAGTACCGAAGTGCGCCTTGGGAGTGCAGGGCGTAGTTGGATTATCGGGCCGACACGATAAATAATAAAATAATAATAATTACGACCCCATTTAGAGTCCGCGGTACCATATTAGGGTTAAAGAGTCCTGCATCAGTCCCTCCTCTCCTCGCTCTCCTCGCTCCCCTACTACATGGACGACCCCTCCCTCAACTCTGCAAAGCCCATCTCCCCAATATCCCAACTCCTCAAAAATCTGGGCATGACACGCGACGATTTGACGCGTCACAGCGATCAAATGCGCCAGTTCCTCACCGCTCAAAACGCTAATTCTCTTCGCGCATTCTCCAACGCAGAGTCAGACGGAGACGCAGACGCAGACAGCGTCAAGAGTCCAACCATGCTCCCGCGAGTCCTGCGTGCCAAATCGCGCTCCATATCAGCAGCCGACGCGCCACCACCCCCTTCCTTTCCCCCAGCAACCCCCATCAAGACTGAACCGGTCGAGCTTACCGCTTCATCCTCCGTCCGTCGCTTCGAAAGTATGGATGAGATTATCGAGCGCCAAAACCGACGCAGCAGGAGGGAGCGTCGCAGCAGGCGGGAGCGCGAAGCGAGCCCTAGTATCCATTCGCCCACGCGATCTTCGCTACGCGCGTCGGGCCATTCTCGCTCTACCGCAACACGCGACACGCGTGACTCGGGACGTGCCAGGGCGATGGATGATTCCCTTCCCGCAAATACTGGCCTCTCACAGGTAGGCCGCACCGTGATTCTTGCCAACTCTCCATTCCACCCCCTCTGAGACTTCTCGCCGTTCTGTACAGGATTCACTGCCATGTTCCACCACGCCCAATCGAGTGGGCCGCTATTACAGGGACTCTGTCCTCTATCAGACCGTCACACCCCAGCACCGTCGCACTGTTAGTATTTATAGTCCCTCGGCAACAGACGCTCACTGTCGTTCTTGTCTAGGACACGTTTGTTCCCCTCGCCGAGTCCCCCTCTCCCTCCCGGTCCCGCAGGAGTAGTGTTGCTTCTTCTATACTGAGTGAGAGCAACTCCCTCGGCGAGGCTGCACAAAAGGTATTTCGAGACCCTCTGCCGCTGCCTTGCGGCGTGCTCACCACGTCCCACATTTCAGGCGGCATCCTCTCGCCCTCCAATCACTCCGCGTCGCAGTTACTATAAATCAGCTCCCCTTCCTTCGTCGTCACCCACCATGTCCACACCGGCATCAAGTCCGGTACGCCCTATTGTCAATATCGTGTCGTCGCCCGGCCCAATGGGGCCAGAGCCAGCTGAGGATGAGTATGATGATTTGCCATTCAAACTGCCACCAGGCCCGTACTCTCATTCCAAGCCCGATCTACCTTACGCTGCCCTCATCGGCCAAGCTATTCTTGCCTCCTCAGAACACCGCTTGACATTGCAAGAAATATACGACTACATTACCATCGTTTATCCTCATTTCAAGCGTAATGAGCAGACCTGGATGAACTCGATCCGTCACGTCCTCAGCACGACCATTGTTTTCCGCAAAGTACAGCGTGACCGTGCCGCCGGGCGCACGCTCTGGGCAATTTTCGAACAAGACCTCGACTGTTTCGTTGGGGGTGGCTTCCGCAAGGAGTTCTGCGCAGATATGCAAGAGCAAAGGGAGAAGACGCGTCATTCGAGCCGCAAGCGATCGGCTGAGGATACACCTACACGAAAACCGAAACGGAAGAAATTAAAATCCGACGCATCTCAAGACCAAATGCCTCCCGCAATGCACTCACAGATGGGGATCCCAATGTCCACTCTTCCGGCCGTGGCATACCCTGGTCCACCTATGTTCCCTGGACCACGCCCTGGTACCCACCATCAACCGTACTATACACCTTACGTCATGCATCACCCCCACCCCCATGCAGTACCCGCGGGTGTAATCTTCCCCGTTTTACCCCCAGGTTCGGTATATAATCCGGTAACGACAGAACCTACCGCATCAGCTCCGCCTGAGATCTCTCGTCCGTCGACTTCGTCATCTGCGGTATCTCGCATCAAGGTGGAGCCAGAAGAGTCACCCTCACCATCACTGCCGCCAAGTTCGTCAGCTTCCCTACCAGAACTTACTCCAAACAATAGTTCTTCCAGTCCGGCAGGGGAAGCAGATGACCAAGGTGCTGTTGCTCAGGCCGCTGAGGAGTCGGCTCGGGCATCTGCCTCGGTGTCACCGAAATTCGATATCAGCGCATTCTTGGTCGTCCCGGAAGAGGCACCCCTCGACGCATTGGCTCCAGGCGTAACCCTCTTAAACCCGAACTCTGCGACCCAAATTTCCGGGGCAAGCTCAAAGACAAAGGGGAAAGCGAAGAAAGGCAAGGAGAAGGCAGTGGAGAAATATTCACCAAAGGTGAATCTCGCCCCCGATCAACGATCAGATATTAATAATATTATGTCCACAGCAAAAACCGTCTTTCCCCCTTCCGCCAGAGTCGCCCACGTTAGTCCGTCAGGCTGTCCGGCCTCGGTCTGAAAATCAAAGACCATCCACGCCTCCACCGAAAAATCCGCACTCCACTTTGGTCAAGCCACTCGCGTCATCTGGTCACCCACGTACGCCACCTCGGAAGAGCTCAGAGCACCATCTATCCGCAGCGAGGACGCCTCTTTCCCATCTAGGAGTGCACATGAGCCCATCAGCGAGTCTAGCGCACTACAAATCGCACTTGAACCCTCCACCCGTCACGATCTCGCTCCCTCACGGCGAAAACAACAACCGCAACCCACCAACCACGAAAGAAGATAGCCAAACCCATAGTCACGATCACGGCCACAGTACGTCAGAAGACACGGAGAACCTACTCCGCACGCCGTCGCGACGTCGAACCTCGTCGCAATTCACGCCTTTTACGCCCGTGACGCCGCGCAAGTTGATGTTCATGGGCGTCGCGACAGAATCGCCTTTGCGAGGATTGTTTGACCATCCGCATGACCCCGGCACGCTCTTGGACGAGGAATTGGCGCGCATCTGTGCGCAGACTACACCTGGTCGTGGTCTGCACGAGAGTCCGTCGGTAGGTTTCGCGCAGCGTGCGTTGTTGTATGAGAGCCCGAATACGCGAAGCCCGGAGCGCTGGACGCGAATGTGGTAGCTGTATTTATACATGTGTAGCAGCAGCCCCAGTCTTTTCCCCCTTCCCCCTCCCCTTTCCGTTCTCTTTCTATTTTTCGGTCATCGTTTCCCTCGTCGAGTTCTCATAGTCCCATACTGGTTCATCTGCCACGTCATTCCAACTTTCCCTTTCTTTTCCCTTGCAGAACTTTCTTGGTTTCTTTTTTTTCTTTTTGTGTTATTCTTTCAGCCGTTATGCATCTGTACGCGGGGGTTGAGGGTGGGCGATTTATTTTAGATCACGAACTGAACTATGGACGAATACGAATAGTATGAGCAGATTCCCAAACCAAAGATATATGTTGTCCTCCTCGATGTTAGTCGGATCCGTGTGCGTGTGCATCGTCAAGTCTCGGCTTCCAAGTCCACGACGCTGGGAAATGAAGTGCTGCTTTTCAGTACCTGATGTGTGTGTGACGGGCAGAACGAGAAGGGGGGAGAGGGAGAGGCAATAATTAAATTGAACACATATAAACGTACCAAGCTTCGGATTCGCGCGAGGAAGGCGTGTAGGTCGAAAAGCCCAGTGAGCGGCCAATAAAGCGTCCGGGATTAAAGACGTGGCAGCCCTCATAAGTCATTCGATAACTGTCGTATTTATCTGCGAGGACGACCTGCATAAACCACGTCACGAAACGTGATTTTTAAAAAAAGGAGGAAAAGGTGATGGTGTATGGTATGTACGCACGCATGTAGGTAAGGGATAGAGACGCATCGCATGGTCATACTCGGCTAGGATTGGCTGGATGTGCGTCGTGAACGGGGAGAGGTGACTCTGATCGAGAATTGACTGAACGAGCTTATCGCGTCGTGGCATATCAAAAAAAAGAAAAGTGAGCAACCTCTGGTAATTGGTACTAGTAGAAAGAAACTCGCAACACATACATATCTTTTCAGATCATCATTTCGCGCGTCCGGTTTCACGCCTACTAGGTTCCGGAGCATGCGCGACATGACATCTTCACGGAAGATGACGATTTCATGGCCGAAGAATTTGAGACGACAGGGGTTACTCGTCAAGTGGATCTTGGGGATTTTGGCTCGTAAGCGGGCTGTGAAGGATGAGAGGAGAGGTTTGCGTGGTAGGACCGAGTTGATCGTTAAGTCTAGTGGACCTGGGACGAAGACGAAGTGCGTGCGGCGCGTTATTAGGGTATAGGACGCGATTAGATCCGCTAGGGAATCGAAGCCCTCTAGTACATAGATGAAGAATTTAGTAATTAGTGACCCGTGGCGACGCTCGAAGATGATGGAAAACGGGACGGGATGGGGAGGGGTAGTAGAAGTTACTACTAGCCTTGATATCTTTGGATGTCCCTGCTGTTCCCTTGTGCAATTCCAGAGCTCGTAAAATTGCCGCAAAACACGATAACCTTTGGAATGTAATTGTTTTCGATGCAGTTGTCAAATATCTTTTGAAGACCTCGTAACGTGTCCGCTTGGTCCAACCAAACGTCCGAAAAGAAAAAAAAGTTCATATCCGAGAAATCTCGTTGGATTCGAAGGGCATATTGAGTCTGCGATTTTATTTTATTTGGGGGGGAGGGGGTTAACTTGTGTGAGCGGAGAGGGACAGGACACGAGGCAGCCACCAAGCACCTACGTCCTCCAAAGGCGTTGTCGCTCCTTTACCTAGAAAGTCGATGTGCCCAAATATCGAGCTTAAGATCGCATTATTTCTTCGTTATCCCAAAGAAGTAGCAATGATGTCTCACCGCGCCGTTTCTCTGCTTTCACAAGGCGGGTGCCCGATCGCGATCACGCTGAATGTCGCGTTCTCCGTGTAATCGCCCTCCACGAGCGCGAATGAACCCTCGGTGAAGAGCCCTTCGCTCGGTTGATCCTAGTTCGAAAAAGTTCGAATTTGAGACCACTTCACCAAGATCGCAAACTAAGAAAACGAAACCAGACCTCACCAGGTGTAAGAAATCCAGCTCGACAACCCCATCAAGATCCTCCAAACAAAGTTTCCCCTCTTTTGAATGTATCAGCATACCGAAGAGCAAGAACCGCTCTCCAGCGCGGCCCAAGAGCTGCTTTGTTGATTTCAACTAAAATTTTATTCATAAACGTGTAGATGGTAGGGACAGACGTCAGACTTGCCGTCAAAAGATGTTCCCTATTCCGACTCGGGATCGTGGATGGCGCAAAATGTTCATTTCTTGAAACCGTTTGTTTAATGATATTCAGACGATCACGGATGGCCAGTATTCGAGACTCGGCCGTACCCAGCACCGATGGTTGATGACGTGCCCTGTAAAAAAAGGCAAAAAAAAACGTCGAGGACTTGGCTCTAACAACATTGCAATACTTCCACTCTTACTTCTCGAAGCTTCCCCGTTCGGGTGACCAGTGCCATAGCGGCATCCCAAACGCGTCAATAAAGTGCAGGTGATCCTCAGGATCCAGATATCCGTCCTCTTTCCGAGTTCGTTGGTCTCCTGAACTCTGTAAAGTCTGGTAGACTCTATTTAGAATCTCAACCGAGACCTTCATGGTAGCATCTTGCCAAAAAAAAAAAAAAAAAGTGTGGCATGAGCCCCCCGAGCCCCGAGATGAGACACCAAAGACGAACCATCTTGTTTGTTGTATTCTTTGGCTATGAGCTCTATTGACATTTCTACATCTTCGTCAGAGATGTCATGTTCTTTGAGAAGTTCGTCGACGTATTCGAGCTCCTCTGGTCCGAGTGAATGACTGTATTTGCGGAAAACACGGATGATGATTTGCTGTCTTGAGACGGGCATGTTCTTGATCGCTGCTGCGGCTGTAATCTCGGCTGCGTCGCGTTATTTGCGCGTTATTTGTTCCAAGGGCAACCCGCCCCGGGCCGACTTGCACAGCACCCATGCTTCTGACCAAACTTGGTTCTTCTCGCCTCAAGCGTTGGAATTCAACGTCGCACAACTCATACTGTAACATGGCCAAGAGCCTGAGATATGCTAACCGATGGTATCTGTCTCCTTGGTTCTCCAGGACGCCTTTTCCACGCGTTTTCCGCCAACAAGTAAATTAAAACCTTTATCCCGTATAACCTTTGTCGTCACGGCCTAATGAGCCGCCATGTTTAACAGCCCAGAACCATCTCGTTCTCGTCGTGAACAGTGAACCTGGACTCTTGGACGCGAACTCGGAGACTTTCCGCTCTTCACATTCTAGTACATTGCCAGGATTCGCGGCCGCCTCCACTCGTGATGCATGGTGCATAAATGCCTCTCGCTGCGTTTTAGATACAGTAAGTAAGTATTACTCCATCTTTCCTATCTTCTCTCCTCTCCGCTTCGATGCGTGCATCACTGCAACCGTGATTTCGCCGTCATGCCTGCCGTAAGTCGTGATAAGTAGTACTCTACTCTACTCTATTTTTACTTCCCTTCTCTTCGCCTCAGCGTCCATCAGTGCGCCCATGCCGAGATGCAAGCCTATAATTATAAGGTTTCTCGTGGCCGTTCTCTCAGAGACTCAGAGCTTTGACTCAAGTCGAAAACGTGCGTCGTAGTAGGTGGCTGGTGGCTGTCGGTGCTCTAGATGTTTGTTTATCAGTGACTGGAGAACATCTCGGGATGAGATCGATGAGAGACTGAAGGCCCGCTCATCTGCCCAGCGACATTCGTTCCGGGAATGCGTTTCCTCTCGAGATAAAGTTACAGAACGACGAGTGTCGAGATCCAATACGGGCCATGGGGGACAACACATATAATTCGGGCCGAGATCGGTGATACGCAAACACGTACATACAGTACAGAAGAGGGACGAAACAAGAAAGCAGATATCAGACCGGATCCTCTACTTCAACGCTTTTATAGTGGTGATCCCTAGAGGAGCTGAGACAGCGCCCTGACAAGAAAGGGCCTCAGGGAACATTAGGCGTTTCCAATATAATCACGACTTTAAACCCTCCAGCGGTGCCCTCTTCGGTGCATACCATACGAACTTGTGCCCCGGGGCGGTCCAGATGAAGATGGGCAAGTCGTCGGAGGTTCTCGGCTCTGGGCTGGTTGGGGATAGGGATCAAAGGATGGGGAAGGGCGTCCTGAGGAGGGCCAGGCGGAAAGTAGCCAACGAGGGCATGTTGTTCTTGGTTTTCCTGCAGCGAAACATCATGGACATGTATCTAAAGAAAGAAGGATGGACTGGTACGCACTGGAGCATCCCATTGTCCTTGTACGGGGACACCTTGGACATGCCCTACATCCGGGAATATATACGCGGGCCCGGGGTTCTATTGCCCGGGTGTCATTGATCAAAAGAGGTTCCATACTAGAACGGTGGAAGTCACTGACCATAATGCCTTGATAGGCCACGTCGACGTGATGTAGATCTTGCGCAATGCCTGGCCCAGCAGTACCCCTGCCAGTGATTGGAGGAGGTATATCCTCTCGATGCACTTCAGGTTGGCCATTCAAGTTGGCGGGAGCGCCGGGCGGGGCCTGAAAGACACAAATATAAATGAGCATTGAGCACCTGTGAATGCGAAAGTCAAAAACCTACCCAGGCATTCTGTAGCGCATAGTCACGGTTATGCGGTTGGCACGGAAAGTAACGACAAGACGCGTCATTGGCTTGTTGATGGGGGTCGGCGGCAGCGGCGGGGGGCATTCTGGTATTGCGAGCTCAACGGGGGTGGTGTGAAAAAGGACTCTTGAAAAACTGAAACTGAAAAATTGAGTGGTGTGTGATGATGGCTCTGAACTTGGTACTATGGAGGGGATTAAATAGTAAGTTAGCACCACCTAGGGTACCATGGAACTGCCAGTGAGTGACCAGGCTAGGCTGTGAGGATGCCGTGGGTCTTCCTTCATGGTTGATGTGAGTGCCAAACTGTAGGAAATTAAGACACGATGGGTCAGGGATATCCGGATTGTGCATGAGAGCGGCGCACCGGACGTGTTTTGCTTGGACGGTCACCGTATACGTAAACGTAAACTACACAAGTCGATCACTTCGCGTGGCCATGATGTAGGATGCGCCAGATTGAAAAGGCAACTCTGGGGGCCTGTAGAATTAAACTTCGTAGGCTGCGCCCAACTTCGACGACTTCTGTGCGCCACATCGTGCTTCCCGCCACAGATCCGCCAGTCACGGGTCTCCCATACAGTACAAGTCAATACGGCTTTCTCACACTCTACAATAATGCCTAACAGGTCTTCGCGTATATGGACAGAGACGATCTCCTCGATTCGTTAAGACTCCACTCAAAATTACCTTGCGGAGGTCTGAGCACCCCTTCTCGTACTGGATGAAACGTTTTTTTATTCCACTACAGTAGGTGATTCTAGTTGATATATTCGCGCCGGAGACTCGTGCCACTTGCGTTTTACCCGATCCGAGAACCCATACCCCCAAATTTATTCTCTGAGTACTAAGAACAGGCACACACCCAGTCCCAGTACATGCGGTTACCGGCTTATACACCATAGCAGAAACTCGACTTGCGCACGAGCATTCTCACCAACACACTGGCACTGGGAGAGTGACGAGAGGTTCGAGACTATTCCTATGGTTTGGCACGTCTCTTGGGGAGAACATGAGGACGCCTTACATGTATAACTTGAACATGCGCACCCGATCACGAGTACAGTATTGTAAAGTCTGGAACAATTCTGTCACCACCAACGCGAGTTTATACGCCGATGTGACAAATAAGAATCCAGTCATCCTACCAAAATCTATCCCTGGGATTATATCGATCATATCTAGTCGCGCCAGGGAAGTAAGTGGGCGTTTTGTGACTGAAGGATTGATTGACATTGTGTGCACGGGTGGGGTGTGGAATGCCACGCAGTATGATTGAAGATAAGGCTCCCAACCCCGTATGGAAAAAGCCGCCGCCTTGAGGTGTTTCATGTCAGTCAGGTGGTTGAGGGCACGCACGGCGGCACGGAAGCATCATTGGGCGCTGTTGAGGGAATGCGCAGCTGAAAAGAACGGGTCTAATTTCGGTGTTAAAAAAAATGTGCGTAGAATGAGAATCGGAGCTGAGGTAACATGCTACCTTGACAGACGTTGAGAACATGTTGATACGTTCAGCTGATGGTAGCCTGAGAGTGTAGATCTAGAGTGGAGTAAGAATACTGTTTCATACAATAAGTTTGTCGAGGGTTCGGCACTCAGCCGGAGAAGATTAGCCCAGGCTCATACTGTAATAGGTCAGGTAACCAATTTACCCACCTGAGAGGAGAGAAGGGGATGTGGCGCCTCAAGAACGGTCATAATGTTATGCTGGTTGTGCAGGCGTTCGCACTGTGTTGGCGGCAGCTAGTCGACCTCTGTTGAGTTGTAGTGCGGCGGTCAATCGGCGGTCTCTGCCAATGCTGCGGCGAGTCAGCCTCTGTTGCGACGGTCATTTAGTCTCTGTTGAATGACCCCTCTCAGTCTCCGTACCTCCGTTCTCCCTTTCCTAACCCACCCATATATCCTTCTCTCCGAAATCGGCGACCCTTAACCAATTTCTTGGTTCGAGCGAGAAGCACATAGTAAGCCCCGAGTCTTCCTGGCCATAGGAATCAGACGGCGACGGTTTGAATCGAAATGCCTTGCCTGCGTGGACATAGCTGATCGAACGGATCTTTCATGTGTGAGTCCTGCAAATTGAGTGTGAGTCTTGGTGGACCGTGGTAAAGACCAGGATTCCCTACTACGATAGTATCCATGGGCCTTGTGACGTAGCCTTAGATATCGGGAGCATCGAGAGAAGTACAATTAGCCTGCGCACTGGCGCGACTTGCCAGCATCATACCCACAGGCCACCGTGAATAGCTCCTGAAGGGCCTGAGGCCTGAAGGCGTGATGAGGGCACCACCACCGTACACCTACAAGTTTGACCGATCGGAGCAACGGAGCCTAAACTGAAGTGAACCGTCAACAAGACCTAACCCCAACGGTACTAGTGACCTCCGGCCGACAGTCGACCGACTAATTCAATTGCGTTGTCAAGCTGGCAGCCTTCAAGTTACTTCTAGAATGTGGATGGGGTCTATGCTCTCCGAGAGTCCAATGTACGTTTTCCCAATGCAAAATTGAATGCCGCCTCAGGCAGGATGATGGCTGCACAGATGGTCAAGCTCATACTGTAAAACCAAATTTGCAGGTCGGATAACTGGTCGGATTTCCCGATAATTGAATAGATTTGGAAACATCGCGCCGCCAATACTCGAGTATGGTGTTTCCCCTTTCTCCTCAACAATTCAATACGCATTACTCTTCAACTTTCAGGGTCTCTCAAACGTCACTCAAATGTGTGTTCGGTGATGATGGGGATCTTCTTGTGATGAATAAGGGCATGTAATGGCAATAATAACTGGTCTCACCATGGCGGCGGATGCCAGTTCTTCAGAGCGTCATATGCCTCTATATTTTTCAGGCGCGCGCACGGCCTTCAGGCCCTCAGGATCATGGCAGGGCACAATACACATATCTCAGACTGTCCTGGCACCGGGTCCTGCATGACAGCTCGTCACGTAACTTTCCCCATCTTACAAATTGCATCTTACAACGGTAGAGGATGAATCATGTAAACACGCGTGTTTACTGTTAGTCAAATCGAGGAGCCTGGGCCTTGGCCTCATCAGAATCGGAATCGCACAGTCGCCTTCGCACACCTGGGTCCATCCTCTGTGTCAGCTTGCCAGTAATGAATCACCTTTTCATTTTCTGTCTCAGGAAGATCGTCCCGATCTTCTCGCCACTTCCAGTCTTGGCAATGATGAGAGTCAATCGCACATAACTTAGGGTCTCTGTGTCACTTTAGCGCAGGCTCCCCTTTCATGCTGCTGACTCCCGCATTCCCACCTTCACCCCTTTTTTTTTTGTTGCTCTCTGTTCGGCTGCTGTTTTTCAATTGTGCCACCAGCTGGAGTCTTTATTGCATTTTATATTGTCTGGTATCCTTGGCCTGTATATCTTCCTAATTGTGTGGCAGTTCATCCGGGCGGTGGTCGCATGTGTCACTATTAAAAAAACTTCTGGGGTGGGTTCCTACCGCGCCTTCCCTACACGCTTTCCCCTCCTCGCGAGAGCTCGAGCTGGCATGCCTCTCCAGGGTGCTGGTGCACGAGTGCTCCAGTTAGATCAAATGAATTTAATCATTCTGATATGAACTAATAACAATCGAATGAAAATGCGAAAAAAAAAACATGCAAAAAACATGCATTCATACATACAGCAACGTGATCCGCAGCTGTGGCGCATTGCCTCGACGTTCCTACATTTCAGGGCATCCCCGAGACATACTGTACAGTAATTGAACTTAACTTTCGTGGGTCATGGAGTGGTGAGAACCAATGAGAACGCAGATAGCGCACCAATCAGAGAGCGAGAACGCCGAGAAGACACCTTGTCGCGTTTGTCCTCAGCACACACCTAACCACATTGACCCACCTCCACGACGGCGTGACGACGCGGTGCACCAATACGAGTAGCGCATACATCCATCGGAAGCATGGCTTTCTGCCATCTCAAAATGAATCAAGCCCAATACTGTACTCCTAGTACGACGGTTTTTGTCGCGTTCTACTCTAAGCGACTCCTATAGTCATTTTTCCCCCTAAAGCATCCGTCGGACAGCTGCATGCTGCAGCGCTCGCCAAGATGTTCTCGTCAAAGTCGGTATCCAAAATTTGGCCAGATTCTTGGATGTCAAGCTCCAGGAGACCCAAGAAAAGGAAGAGAAGACTGCCGCAGACTCGGACGCTGTTGTCACCAGCGACAAACTCGAAGCGCCAGACTCGGAAACTCCTGAAAGTATACTGCTTGGTCGTCAACGTCGAATCACAGCCGGGATCGGACCAATCGTGTCCCCGTCATTCCAAGTTTTACGGGAAGATATCATCGCACCGCGTTAAAGGCTCTAAAGAATAATGCCCGCTTCAAATCATCTATCATGTACGCCCTTTGTCCTTTGACTGCGCATATCATTATCTGACCTGTTCCTTTCGTTAGCAAATCACGCAGTAAGCACCCCAACTTTCAACCTTGTCTCAAGCACCACCGCAGGGTCAATTTCGACCTCTTTGCGAGACGCCGAGACCGTACACCTCCACCTCCTCGACGCCCAGGATCCTGATACCCTTCGGCATGGCCTTGACGCTCGCTTCGCGCTACTCAACACCTCCATGCAGCTCGCATTCTGACAAGAGGCTTTCCATTCAGCAGTATGTCTACAATCTTCTGACTATGGCAGAGAAGGCGCCACTTCCAGCGACGATGTCTAAATACCTCGAAAAACTAGCAAGACTTTTTGGCGCACGCTGTTTGGGAAACTTCTGGGTCAAGTTTCACTCGCAGTCCCCATCAACCAAGGGCCAGGGAAGTTCGTCAAGGATGGGGCGCATACTGTACGTCATTATCCTGGACTGCCTGCTGAAGGATGCAGTACATGGTGTGTGTTCATTTCATTGGCGAGTGGACACGGTTGACAGCTGTCTACAGCCCTTGCCTCGCATCAACATCGACCCCTTTTCCATCCTACGCACCAACAACCCGTTTAGCGGCTCCCGAGGCATTTCTGCCATGCCGAGTCACGTGCTGTCTGTTCTATGGAGGATGTCACGTGAGAAGTGTGTCCTTCGAAAACTGGCAATCGTCATCGCGTACAATATGTTGTGAGCACATTACTGTACTCGAGTTTTGCCTGCAGGCATCTAGGTGATGTCGTCTCATTGGACTGTCCGTGGCTGAGGCGCTGAAGAAAATAAACCCTTGACCCAAAGGGGAGACCTGTCCTGTCCTCATTGCAGAGCATCCGATGGTGGGGACCGATTTCGCTCGTCCCACCCTAGTCCCAAGGGCAGACAAAGATGATCGATGACGGTGGAGATTACACACATCAATACCCAATCATTAGATGTCATCTTCACCCGCGCGGTGCCCTCCTATGCAGGGCAGGGACAGTTCTACCACTATCCCCACTACTGATGCTCACCAGAGAGGAGTGGAATTCCTAGAGTATTCAAGAAGAAGGCGGACTCAGAACTTGCCGCCATTGGCTCTGCCGCCCTTTATTAAGCTTCATTGGTGGACCTCTTTCGTGCCCTCGTCCGACTGGATGCCGCTCCGGCACATTGCGGCCTCATTAACATTGCCAACCTCGCAACGCGGCCGCCGCCTGAGCCCCTTGACTAGAACTTTGGGGAGGATCCCCTTGGAGCCACGCTCGGAACGGATCGTCCGCGTTGGAGCGCCTGCTTACACGCGCTCAAGTTCAAGTTCATTCTTTTCATTCTTCCTCTCCCTCACCACCTCGCTTCAAGTCACAAGTCAACACCAAACAACCCAGTGCCTCCCCAACTACCCGACGCAAGACCAAATGCGAACGTGTCTCAATTTCATTCCTTCTCGCTCCCATCGCCCCTCTTTTCCTACCCCTACTACCTTTTCCTTTCACCTCTCCCTTTTCGCTCTCGGACATCGTCCAACCAACTCAGCCGCCGCCACGCAGTCGTACGCCCCCCGTTTACATTTAGTTTTGGTCTCTCTCCTCCATACTAACAATCTCCTTCCATCTCTCTGCGTCCTGTGCGAGGACTCGTACCCTTGCTCCCTTTACACCGATATCCCCGCCACCGCCACAGTACGTACAACGCGTGTATATATACCTGCCCTCCTGTTCCGAGTCGTCGAGGAGGGCATGGCGTTCTAATTAGAAATTTGTGTCCTCTTCTCCATTTCTTGTGTGTTCTCGTCTCGACATTTTTTCCCCTTCCCTCTTGCTTTCCCCTCTGCTCAGGACGACATCTCCACTCTCGCGGCCATGCTCTTATCTACAGCATCATCTTTCACCAACGTGAGATTGCGTGCAGGGAGAGCGTCGCCAAACAGGTCGCTGACCGAGGCAGATGTCGTTTGTCTAAAGTTTCCTCGCGACTCCCACAATCTGTTTACCGGTCCGGGGGCCCAGATACTATACCACCAAGACCAAGAGAACCATGAACTCATCACGGGCAGTCTTGTCGCTGGATTCCGACTTCGGACCGGACATGCCTTCACAGGTATTTATTACCGATGACGTTTAAACGACCAGCTCCGAACCCTGCACCACTGCCTGTGCGGCGAACGCGTTCAGGGACGTCCGGGTTTCTCTCTCCCATGCCTCGACGCAAACCTGCACCAGCCGACTGGAAGGGAGAGAGAGTCTGAGGACCACGGGTGACAAGCCTCCTCCGAGCATCTAAGTACTTGTGCTCACAACACCATGCCCAACATACAGTACTCGCGACTACGGTACGCACCTCGTCGTACCCACTTTTTCTAAAAAAAAGCAAACAAAAGATATACCAACCATCGGACCCAAATTACTTTGCTCGAGAGGGTTCCTTTGGTACTTCTGGATGGGTTTTTTTGTCAAGTAAGTAAAAAACTGCATCTCGCTTAACCAAGTTGTCGTAATCAAATGATGTTCCCTCCCAAAGTCACAATGCTGATCGACGATCAGCACGCACGGAGCTATCGGGGGCTCAGCGCACTCTCAGCGCTCAACGCTCATCATTTAAGCCGAGATACTCTGATCTCACAAACACTATCTGCTGTCGTTCCTGGGATTGGATTATTCCGCATACAGTTAACCCTTTTCCCTTTGTCCCTACAACAAGCCCTTTTCGGAGCATACAGTACAGTAGGATCGAGCGCACCGCGGCGCGCACGCGTTAGTGAGCAATCTCGATCCCGATCAGGTTTTCGCGATTGCACACAAGCTGAAACTACTACTATACAGTATACAAGGTCGCTCGCCGTGGGCGACACCCTTGGAACACCCTTGGAACTTTTGACTGAAAACCGAAACTGTGACCGTGGTTGGTGATGTGGCTGTAGGTTGCTAGGAGTTTGTTCCCAGTTATTTTACTGGAGAAATCCTCGGGATGAGACTATGAAGACTCATCTACCCAGAGCGGCGCCACAACGATTGGACGAACACGTCAGATACTTTTGCTTGTTTCTCCTTCGTATTGGGATTTTTTTCATGTGAAAATTACCTGGCGGTCAGAGCTACGGTTCTTCCAAGTTAGCCTCGCTTTCTTTTAGCTGTGCCTGTGGGGTCGGCCATGTCCAGCCGACGATTATCTCTGTCTGGTAGAGAACTGATTATGGTTGCCAAAGGAAGGGCCGCTGGGAGTTGCATGGCGGCCCGGGTGCCGTGGTGAATCACAAGTTACATCGTATATTTTGATTCTTAATACTCTCCTTTCTGCAGCTCGGACCACATCAATGGCTTAGAGTACGTGCCTTTGTTTTATTCCATCCACTTGGGCATATAAGTCACAGATTGATGTTGCCAGTAGCTCCAAGCGTCGGAATTCGATGCAGGATATCGAGACAGCACATAATATTGGGACAAGATCGGTGACAAGCAGCAGTCAAGGCACAAAACAAGAAAGCAGATATCAGACGGGGAACAGACGAAGCACTCCGAAGCTAGTTGACACAATTACGGGATTGTTCCTTCCTTGAATTCATTTGGCTACTCACGTAAACTTTGTCGGATCCTCTACCGCAACGTCTTCATAGAAATGACCTTTGGGGGTTCGAGGCAGCGAAATCAGCACCCCGACAAGAAGACATAAGGCATCTCCAGTATGATCACGACTTTGAGTCGACCAGCAGCTCCCGCTTCCATGCTTACCATGCCAACCCGCGCATCGGGGTGGTGCAGATAACGATTGGCCAGTCGTCGGTGATTTTCTGCTCCTAATTGGTTGGGGGTAGGGATCCTGTGAAGAAATGGATGAGGAAAGGTCTGAACGTGGTCTGGTGCAACGTATTGGGGAACGTAGCCAAAGGGGTCACATTCTTGATTCGGCTGCGATGAAACATCTTGGACATGTATCTAGAGAGCATGAATCGATACTCACTAAGGCATTCGGCTGTATTTGTGCCGGGATATCTTGGGCGTGTCCTACATCCGGGGACATAAATGCGGGGTTCTATTGCCGGGTGTCATTAATCATAAGGAGACCCAGTAGCAGTAAGATGGAAGATACTGACAGCAAGTGGTTGAGGGTGGTCGGGAAGGTCCATCTAATAATGTTTGAGTTGTGACGAAAATTCTAATACTGCCAAACTGTATCATGGTCTGTGATGAGGGCACTGACTCGGAATCTGGAGGGGATTAAATCACGAACCTGTCAAAGGTTGGGCATTCTCAGCCAAGGTCATGGTGAGTGGGGGTAATATGGTCCTATCCTGTCCATATATTTGACGAATCGCCGCGAGACTCGCCGCAGTGGGGGCTCAGCCTAAACTGTCTTCCGTGATTAGGGTAATTGTGGTGGGACATAGTGGAGTCGGAAAGAGAAAATAAAAGTCAACTAGCCGTATCTGAATGACCTCCTTCTTGGACTTGATTTGGGAGTACGGTAGGACATGTCATGACTGGTTCACTGGGAAGTGCTGGGCATGATTGAGCCAATGAACCATGCAAGAAGAAATCACAGCTTGATTGAATGGCCACTGACTCGGGCTGTAGATGTAAAAACGCGGCGAGCAACTCTGCGTTTCATTGGCGTTTCTGGCGCGTGTCCGTGGCCCGTAAAGCCGAGGGTTTGGTGGCGTGGGACTTTTCAACCTTGCTCCTCCTCCTAAGTTAGAAAGGTAGATGCGCACCTGCTTCAGAGCGAACTACTTACCAGCGGTTCATTCTCTCACGAGAGACACAACACCAGATGCATATAGCATTCCGCAACTTAGGTGTCTTCGAACATGCCATCCATCTAATGTGGGGTCCAGGACGACCGGGGGTTCAAACAGTGCCAGTGGCGGAGACGTACAATCTCCCTCGTAGCCACAGGAATCCTGAGACGGGCTTTGAGTGCTGATGCCATTGACCACGCATGAAGAAGTATCTTCTGCGTCCACTGTCCACTGCTGGCCCAGCTTGAGCGCATTAACGACCTCATTAATGGCGCGAGCCCTTAATTAGTGCTCATACAAGCGCCGAACTTCACGGTGCACTCATCACCGAGGACAACTCGAACCCTGAGATTGATGCGTATGCATACCCCTTTAGCCCCTTCCTCCTAGGCGACACCACTGATATTGACCCCGGTTGCTCTCTTAATTGGCGCACAAAACTTAGAACGGCAGATGAAGCACATGTTTCAATCACGAGGCCCCCCCACCAAACCCGCCGGTACGTACGAGAAGCCGAAACCGCAACCCAGTAGCACACAACCACAGACACTTCAGCGCTCTGAAGTAAGGACGCAACTACCCGCGGCATTTGCCCAGGGTCAGCCCGTTGCTACCGCCACTGACGATAGGCCCCCACAACCTCGGACACAGACGGATCAAACCACATGGGGACAGACGCATCAAGTGCCTCATGGACAGACGCATCAGGTGCCCCATGGACAGGCATCTCAACCCACCCGGTTTCCTCTCGCGCTCGAGTCTTGGCGGGTATAGTCCGGCGTGAGTCTAATAGGAGTAATGTGATTATAGTGAGAAAAAGTGAAATTGGTTCCGATAAGAAGGATGCTAACCGTTCAATTTGTAAAGGCGCTCAGGTCGAGCCAGATCCGCCGATAGAAGCAGATGCATGCACTAAATGGCTGGTTGGAGGGGGCAACGGCTGGTGGGTAATGGTTGGAGGTGATATGCAGTGATCGTGAACGTACTGTACATAAACCCGGAGGTTTGGTGAACACGTCTTTACTAATTCACCTTGCCCTCTTTGATGACACGGGGCCAGGAGATGGTAAACTGACATTGAAACTGACAGCTGGTGGGGCAAAATTGACGGAGGTACGTGGTTGCCACCATAACCCGAGGACATCGTGTGTAATGGAGTGGAATCCTGTAACGTAGCAGCTGGCGTCAGGGGAAGGCTCGGTCTAGAAGGTCGATACTCGGGACGGGGGCACGATCGTGATCCGCTACTGTGAGAGGATTTACGGGACCGTGCTTACAAAGCCGTGCGCGCCACGGACACCGGGACACGTGCCGGAAACGTCAATGAAACACCTGCCGCGTCTTTGAGTCTAGCTCTTCAGTCTTCAGTACTTCAGTGGCCATCCCAATCAAATCAAGTCCAATAGGAGGTATTCCAGACACATCTAGTTGATTTTATTTCTCTTCCCGACTCCTCACTCAGAGCCAACAACAGCGACTTGACCTTCCCAGGGAGTCAGGGACGTGCCGATCATTCTTATGCTTAACTAGATTTCATGTTTTTGGGTCGCAGAATCAGGACCGTGGCCACGCGAACTTGGAAATGATCTATTTCGTACCGAACACGGACTGTCCAAGAAACCCGTCTGGGCGTGCATGCCCCACTCGGAGAACCCATCGTACACTAGTACAGTATAGTGATCGTGATTTCCGAAAGTTTGGCACTCAGGTCGTCTTTTGCGATCGCGACCAAGAACCGGGTAATGCCTCCCTCGACTCGTTTTTCAATTCAGTCCTTCCACATCCCATCCCATTGCCTCGCCCTACAACTACACTTGTAACTTACACGTTTCCGATCCATTTCGTAACCAGAGCTTGCCTCATACCACTCCAAACACGTTGAACCCTTCACCGCTGCGAGTGGTCCTCGAGGTGGATCCACGCTCATAGCTACACAGCCCCATCTTTGTTCGGGTAGTTATACTCAGGCTCCGCATGTTCCTAGCTATTTAATCCACCCTCTCAAGGTTCAGAGCTCCCTCATCACACTACACCCTTTGTCTTCTTCTGTAATAGCTAGCTATGTCCCACCACAATTACCCTAATCACGGAAGACCGTTTAGGCCAAGCCCCAGTGGCGGCAATCCGCACGGCGGTTCGTCGTATACGAGACAGGGTAGGTCAATATTGCCTCCACTCACCATGGCCTTGACTGAGAACTCCCAACCCTTAACTCCCCAGGTTCGTTATTTAATCCCCTCTAACTTCAGAATCCTCATTACAGACAATGATACAGTTTGCAGTATTAGAATCTTCATCATACTGAGCTTACGATATTAGATGGACCTCCCCGACCGCCATCAAAGTAATGACTTTCCTGCAGAGGCGCAGCCCCACAACCCGTTCTATCATTCCATTCCCCACCAACCATATAACCATGCACCGCAGAATGCTTGGGTCAGTTTTCGATATTGGGACTTTTCTACGCAGGTCCTCATTCATCAATGTGTATCCCTCTTCAGGTTCCACCCGCTCCCGGCCACGGCCAACCTGAAGGCCATCGTGAAGACATACCTCCGCCAGTCGGGGGTGTTGCTGGGCCAGGTAGAGTGCAAGATCCGCACCGCATCGACATGGCCCATCAAGGCATTGTAGGCTATCGCCCTCAACCGATTGCTGTCAGTATCTCCCATCTTATTGCTGCTAGCCTCCTTATCATTAATGACATTCGGACAATAGAACCCTACATATATATTCCCGGATGCAAAACATGCCCAAGGTATCCAGGCACAAGTGCAACCTAACGCTTTAGTGGGTATCGATTATGTTTCCTAGATACATTTTTAAGATGTCTCGCCACAGATGAATCAAGATCATATCCCTACTCCCAACCAACCAAGACCAGAGGATCTCCGACAACTTGCCAGTCGTTATTGGTACCACCCCACTGCACAGATTGGTATGGTCAGTGTGGAAGCGGGTACCACTGGTCAATATGAAGTCGTGATCACACTCGAGACACCTATCCGTTTCTGAGGTCGTCTTCTGCTGAGGTGCTTTTTTTCGCTGGGGCTCCCTCCCCTGAAAAGCATTGAATAAAGGATTTAACAAGTCAATGTGAGTACTGGAGGGGTTCAATGATATATTAGCTTACTTCCGAGCACTTTGTCTGTCTTCCGAGCCTTGTCTGCACTACCGTGTTTGCATGTCACTGCTCTTACTCCCATATTATATATGCTGTTCCCAAACCTGGATTCTGGCAGCTATAACTAGGCAGTGCTGCTTTGAAACTGCATACTGCAGTCTCTCATCACGAGACGTTCTCCAGCCTCCGGTAACAAAAGTTCTAAAGCCTCTAACCACGGCGCAGTTTCTTACTCAGCTTCCGAGAGTGCCCACGGGCGAACTTACAGTGCAGTTCTGTATGGAAGAGATGGTTCCTTCTGTGGGCATAGATGCGATCTGTTGTGGATACTAGATCATGATCGAGGTTGCTCACTTGCGCGTGTCAATTTGGACCTGTAAAAAGGGTTGCAGGCACAACAGGATGATATATAGGGTGAACGGTTTGTTTCTGCTAGTATCCTTTGGGTATCACTCATACGAGACTAAGGGAGTGGAACAGATGAAACCACAGAGGACTTCCCAAGTGCGACTGGGACTGGGCCTGTGGGAAGGATGGTGAGCCGGGAGGGCAGGATGGGAACTCCTCGCTGCCCTGTGTCCCTCAGAGATCCAGACTCCACGCTTAGAGCGATGCAACGTATTCAGACAGGGAAAACAATGTGTGTTATTGACGCAGGACCGACGGTTAGGGAAGGATGACTAAGCGAATAGGCCTACAAGATCACATGCGGACCCTTACGTGACTCACGCGCCTCAAGCATGGAGTGCCACCATGGTCAATAGTGAGATCGTCGGCACAGATCTTTTGGCCGAGAAAGACAGTCAATATGCTAGAAACACGATGAATTTGTGTGATCAGCCAAAAACGGTATCCTGCAGGGCGAATACAGACGCCCGACAGGCTGCACGCAGTCATTAGAATCATAGAATGGTCGTTAAAATGTTGTCGCAGTCGTCAGGTTTCTTAACAAATCACATTGAAATCATGCAGTGTCGAACAGCACCGCATGCCTCTTCTGTAGGGTTGAATGCCTTGTTTGAACGAACATAGCTGATCACCTAGCTCTTATATGTGAGCCCTGCAAATGCACGTACTGTACCTCGCGTACGCCCAAGATTTCCTGTCCATGGACCTTATCGCGTAGCAATGGATCTCGCGTAATGTCCGGAGGTGCCCCATTGCCGGGGCGAGTGGCTGCGCAATGATCGAATCCCCGCTCGGAAGATGAAGAAACCTAACTTACCTCGGCTGGTATGTCGTCGTCAAAATGAGGGGTATCCTCGGGATTATGAAGTTTGGGACGGAATGGCGCCGGAAAACGGTGGATATTGGTCCAATCTATTCCACGAAAGAAAGGGTGTGCCTAAAATTGGGTAAGGAGGATTAGGAAGTTCAGAACCATCACCGCGGCTGGCCCCTGAAGGGGTGGTGAAGGCACTACGCCTGGCCTGCACGATTATCGAATTTGGCCGAACCACTGAGCTTGAAGCCAACCGGTCTTCAGGCTCACAAATCAACTGCTGCATTAGATCGACTGCATCGTGTGACACGCGCGGCAGTGCAGGGAAATGCAAGGTTTGCTTCCAATTCAAGATCTTCTGCCGAGTGACATGACGCTAAATGGAACGGAGACCAGAAGTCAGGATTAAAATCGACAACGGGCGGTGTTTCTTACAGAATTGCTGACGAACGGAGGATACAGTATCTAAATGTCGGATGTTAAATGAGTCAAAAGTTGACCAAACATTCCCGCGTGAACACACCCGTATAAGCATTCAAACATAAATAACGCCTAGGCTCCACCAGTCACAGGAGTATGAATAACCTTTGGCCACGAATAACCTCCGGTGCCAATGAGGAGTTGAGTCAGCAGTGTAGAAATTTGTGCCACATCTTCTGATGCTTAGTCAGCAACAGGCACGTGAAATCGGATATTGTACACCGCGAACAGCTGACAGGGGTGCATGGAACGCGACCATTTCTTGGTGACATAATCAGTTCTCTCCCAGACAGAGCCAGACCGAGATAATCGTCGGCAGGACATGGCGGACCCACAGACATAGCTAAAGGAAGGCGAGGCCAACTCGGAAGAACAGTACCTCTAACCGCCGGGTTCTTTTCACTTGAAAAATCCCAATACGAAGGACGAATATCGATGAATATTGAATAAGCAAAGTATCTGACGAGGTGTCCAATCCGCTAGAAACCTACAGCCACCAATCAACCACGGCCACAGTTTCGGATTTGAGAGTCAAAAGTTCCAAGGGAGTCAGTCGCCCACGAGCGACCTTGTTATACTGTAGTAGTTTCAGCATTTGTGTGTAATCGCGAAAAAAGTGTCTGTGTGATCGATATCTCGGCTTAAATGATGAGCGCTGAGCCCCCGAGAACGAAATAGCTCTGCGTGCTGATCGTCGATCAACATTTCGACTTGGGAGAGAACATCATTTAATTGCGACAACTAGGTTAAGCGAGATAGAGTTTTTACTTACTTGGTGAGAAACCCATCCAGAAGAATCAAAGGAACCCTCTCGAGTAATTTGAGTCTAGAATCCTACAGCCACCAACCAACCACGGCCACAGTTTCGGATTTGAGAGTCAAAAGTTCCAGGGGAGTCAGTCACCCACGAGCGACCTTATACTGTAGTAGCTTAGTTTCAACATTTGTGTGTAATCGCGGAAACCTGATCGGGATCGAGATTGCTCACTAACGCATGTCGATCCTATGCTCCGAAAAGGGCTTGTTGCAGGGACAGAGGAAAAGGGATTACTGCATGCGGAATCCCAGGAACGACAGGAGATAGTGTTTGTGAGATTAGTATCTCGACTTAGATGATGAACATTGAGCGCTGAGATTGCGCTGAGCCCCCGAGAACGAAATAGCTACGTGCGTGCTGATCGTCGATCAACATTGCGACTTGGGAGAGAACATCATTTGATTACGACAACTAGGTTAAGCGAGATATAGTTTTTACTTACTTGGTGAGAAACCCATCCAGGAGAACCAAAGGAACCTTCTCGAGTAATTGGGGTCCGATGTTTGGTATATCTTTTAAAGTGGGGACGACGAGGTGCGTACCGTAGTCGCAAGTACAGTATACTGTATTGGGCATGGTGTTGTGAGCAAGTACCAGATGCTCTGAGAAGGCTTGTCACCCGTGATCCTCAGCCTCTCACTCCCTTCCAGTCGGATGATGCACGCTTGCGTCGAGACATGGGAGGGAGAAACGTTAACCCGGACGTCTTGAACGCGTTCGCCGCACAGGCAGTGGTACAGGTTCGGAGCTGGTGGCTTACAGTAAACAGTCATCGGTAATAATTAAAAATTCCCCGTGAAGGCATGTCCGGTCCGAAGTCGGAAGCCAGCAACAAGACTGCCCGTGATGAGTTCAGACGTATACCACACCTGCCTCAGTCGGCGACCTGTTTGGCGATGTCATTTGCACTGTGTGTAAATGTCAGGCGACCAACACGCCACTCATGAAAAGAGTCAGTCGATCAAAGAGTTACCAGGATTGATTTTTCCTTGCTTGGTGGAAACGCGTCGAATAATCCAGGGGATTTCCTGAACATCAGATCATTCAAGGGTTAGCATCTCTATTTTTTCTAAAACAAATCCGCACTTGACCAAAGGCGGTAAGAGGTGGGGAAGGGGTGTATGTAATATGGTGTTGAATAAGTCTATCAGCCGTAGTTACCCAGCTCCCACGCGTGCCCTTCCGGTCGGCCTAACGCACGTTTGTGGCGCTTCGATGAACTTGACGAGCGTTTCCCAGCATTCCTTAGTACAGAAGACACAGGAGGGGAAAGGCCTGGATGTTGTGAACGGGTGGAGGTGTGCACAGCCCACTTCGGAGTGTTTGGTGTGTCGAGCAATGTGAATCCGTTCACCGCACGGGTAATAGCACGGGTTGGAATTCTGTGGTTGGCATCGTTGGGAATGATCACCGTGAAGCGTGCTCGGTCAGAAGTGGTCATAGACGTGGGATGCTGGTCGACAAGACCGCCTACGGTACGTTCATGGTTCCTTTGGTGAAGTTTGGCAGTTCACTGGTAAGCAGTTTGTGAGGTGAGGAAATTTGGGACATACAGCGCAAGCCATGCCTGCCTGCGGCCTGTTTGGCGTCACTCCCCTTTGCGACTGCGCATAGCTCCCTGAAACTCAGGTCGAAAGCCTAGGCAGCGCCTGTGTCGACGCGAGGGTGGCAATATCAATGAAGGCAGCTATGCAACGAAGGCGGCATTGTCGACGAGGGTGGCAATGGCCGGGAACTGTGTACATTGAGGAGTGGCTGGAAGTGTTGCAGATAGACAGAGAAAAGATGGCTATGAACAGTTGCTCTGGTCCACGGGTAGGGTGGATGGCTCGGAGGCTGGTTGTGAAGACATGAATGTATCGGACGTCGCGGTTGGAGAGGTGGGCAAGGAGAGATGCAGTGCAAGGCCGATGGCGTCGTGGCGACAAGTTCTGCACTTGCCGCTCGAGGCTACGGTTTTCTCTGCGAACTTAAATATTCTCTCGGAGTCATCGACTTCTACTCCTCCCTGGTAAGCGATAGTGACAGAGATAGCGATGGAGCGAGTGGGGTGAGAAGACGTTCAAGGTTATGCAATTTGATGCGTAAATCTCACCCTTTGTCTGCCAATGATGCCTACTATCATATGTCTTCTGCTATGCGAACCAGCGTCCCTCTGGGTTAAGGCCTACAACACTACGGTGAAAACCCGCTCTGGGAAACTCCCCGATTTTCCGTAAAAATCCGCGCCGCTCTGGCGAGCAGATTTTCTCAGAAATCATGAGAAATGCCCAGCGGCAGTGAACAGTTTATGGCCGCTTTTCAGAAGATCTGCTGGATCCTTCTGGGACAATCTGCTTGACATGGAATCTTTTGATGATACATGATCTTTTCTGGTATTTACTGTGCTCTACCAAATCCGTCAAGGCTTCTGAGTTTCTCTGTAGTCCTCCTTCCGAGTCTATGCCACCGCCAGTCCCTACCTCTTCTCATGCAGACGGAGCAACCCTCTTGACTGTGACAGGGCTGCAACGAGTCTGGTCCAGGCTTCAAGCTTCAACTCGTAGTATAATCGCGCGAGTGGGCTGGTGAGTCTTCGTCGGACTGTGGGCCTGTGGCTGTTGCGTCCTCAGGCTCTCGCTCTGTCATTGTCCCCTCCCAAGTCTCAACCTCAGATGCCTGCGTCTCCACTCTTGATCCTCCCGTGTTTCTAATCTGATGGTCAGAGTGGAAGCAGGCACCGTGATCACACTTGAGACGCCGAAAGGTTTCTGAGGCCGGAAGACCGACAAGGTACCTTTTTTCGCTGGTCCCCCTAGAGGTCAGCTCTAGGGGATCCAACGAGTAGGTGTGAGTACTTGGGGGATTCAAGAATAATTCTATTAGCTAGCTTCCGAGCACTTCGTCTGTCTGATATGTACTTTCTTGTTCGTGCCTCGTCTGTACTACCGTTGCCCGTCACCACTCTTGTCCCCATATTTGAATTCCGACGCTTAGAGCTAACAAAGCAGTGTTGCTTGAATCTTCAGTCTCTCGAGACGTTCTCCGCTTATTTGTAACAAACTTTTAGAGCACTACAGCCACCAACCACGGCACAGTTTTGAGTTTGAGTCAAGATTCCGAGGGAGTGCCCGCGAGCGGCCTTGCAGTGCAGTTCTGTATGGAAGAGACGGTTTCTGCGGTGGACGTAGATGCGCGTATGCGATCTGTTATGGATACCAGATCGTGATCGAGGTTGCTCAAGGTTTCCCAGTTGCGCGTGTGTTGATCTTGACCTGCAAACAGGATCATAGGGTCATGGGTCAAGGATAATCCGAGTCACGGGAACGGCGGGAGATCAAAATCGTGGCATGTATTTCGGATTGGAAGTGTGCTGTACACTGGTGAGCGGTTAGGAGGAATGTAGTACTATTCACACCTCCGTGTGGGCACACGGTAGCCGCGCTAAAGCGGAGAGAAGAGAAGAGAAGCCTGCCATGGGAACCATCCCACCCGAGTCAAGGGTTCATTCTTCAGCGCAGTCATAAACATATCCAACGAAATGACATCACCTAGCCGTCTGCAGGAAAAAACAATGCGCTTCTACGAGGGAGTGGAACGGACAAATGCGCGGAGGATTTCCCAAGTGCAGCTGGGACTGGGCCTGTGGAAAGGTGAGTAGCGGCGGAGGGCGGGATGGGAACGCCTCCGAGTCGCCGCCTGGTGGCCCTCAGAAGTCTTGATGGCGCCAGAGTGGGCCGCTCTCAGAGCGATGCGACGTACTCAGACAAGGAAAACGACGAAAAGAAGTGTACCATGGGCGCACGCACATTCGGCTGAGTATGACAGTGCTAGTGGGTTAGACGACAGCTGGGTTAGGGGGAGATGACCTGTGTTCCGCGTACTACATGGCACTGTACTGTACTACAGTAGTAAAGTTGGCGCTGGCTCAAGCGCTCAAGCGTTCAATCCTCAGCCTAAGTTATGACTCCGCTGCAGAAAAAGAAAACCCTCTGCCCTAATCCGGTTCCCAGGCACCACTCCTCCAGCTCTTGGGTGCGCTTCGGATTTTTAAAGAGGGCGCTGTGGGAAACCGCATGTACTATGCGTGTGCCTGTTCTTGGTACAGTAAGTTACAGTATGTCGAGCAGTAATATGGGGTTGGTTCCTCTGATCGGTTCCTCTGATCGCAGGTTACACGCACACAGTGCCTTGCTGTACAGTATGCACTGGCACAGAAGGATTCAGATCGTTATCAGCCGCATTCTCAGCTTCGTTCGCCTTCAGGACAGTAATTCACGAGGTGTGAGTGAGGCCGAAGCATGTTCCATTCTCTTTTTGTACTCTTTTGTCTCAAAGTTGACGGCACCTCACACTCTGCCAGGTGTCACCTGTGGAGTGCGCTGGCTACAAAGCCGATCGAGAAGAGTCAAGCCCTCCTCCCTCCCCACTCGTGCCCTCCCCCAACCGCAACCGGTCTATCAAAGGTCGCCCCATGCTTTGTCCCGCATCGGGACGGCTCCTCAGCCTCAGCTCCTGCTGTTGGAGCCTTGGCCTACTCCCCTGATAGGTCGTAAGACTGGTAGGCATCCTACATGAGCTTGGAAGGATGGCGGTCGGGGGAGCAGTAGCCCCCTGACGACAGCTTTCGCAGGCTCGAAACCGCTACTGGTTGCCTCTCTCCCTGCCTCTAGACATACTAGTTCTGTACTGACCCTTATCTTCGGAGACGGGTGCCAGACGGATGCTCCAAGCAGGATGGACAGCCCGAACCCCTCTTCTCGCACTCATGTCTGGTACTTTGTTATGCCGTTCCCTTTGACATAGTCCGTCGCACATTTTGTCCCTTTCCAACAAGATCCATCGGCTCAGGCATCAACATCCTAGGGCTTCTGGTGCCCGCCAAGTCAACGAGTACTGTATGCCTAGTACACAACTCTTGAGTATACAAGAAGACCCGTTCTATGGCGTGCTGGTTCCTTCATTTCTGTCGTTTAAGCAGACGGAAATGTAATGAATGAATGAATGAATGAGACGGTCGCGCGCGGCGTCACTGTGAGCTTTTACAGATATCCGCTTCTCCTGCTCACCCGGGTCACCCCACCGCGAGAAAGATCCCGGACATGAGTATTATAAACCGGATTCGCCCCTTATACTGTAAACTCGTGTCTTTGGTGCATCCATTGCAGGAGGTTTTCTGGCCTACAGTTGGGGTACCTTTGTCGGTCGTCTAAAAGAACGCAGGCGCCTGCCCAGCGCTTTTTTCGGGCATGTCCTTTCGGCTCTGCACATCGATCAACTTCTTTTATCCTTTCCAGGAATTCCGCCTTGGAATTATGATCGCCAGCACGCAGTAGTCAACTCATGAGACCTTATTTGCAAGTTCGATTTCCCCGAGAATTGGACCTGGTGACTCAGACATCCCGCCAACATGGCGTGTATGTATTAACTGAGAATGATCTCGTGCGTAAGACGAGTTTCTGCTACTGTACGGCGCATAAGCATGCAGCCACATGTACTATATGTGTGCCTGTTCTTGGTATGTTGAGCAATAACTTGGGCTCCATACAGCAAACAAGATAAATCTGGGATTCGGATAAGACTGAACTGAAAAGCTTAGTCAAAAATCCAGTTTCAATTCAGTTTTATCCGAATCCCGGATTTATCCTGTTTGCTGTATGGGGCCTTGGGGGTTGGTTACCACTGGATCCTCAGATCGCGGGTTACACCGTACTACACGCACACAGTGCCCTGCTGTATTTACTAGACCACTTGCAGACCCTCGTTCTCACGCAGATCTCCCGGCTGGTCGGCATGGAGAGAGCCACCGTGGCTCCCGCCTGTCAATAGTGAGACCCATCGCCACTGACGATCCTTATTTTAGCCGGGAAAGACAAATAACGCTAGAAAACACGATGTATTGTTATCGCACAGCCAAACATCCAGAACTTTCTGTCCATGATCCTCATCACGTGGCAATGGATCTCGGGTAGCGCCTGGAGCAAATGGAGGCACAATGACCTAGCACCACCACCACCGCGGCACTTAGTTTAATGTGACCTTGGAGATCAAACAAGATGTTCTGGATAAAGATGCAGAATTCAGTGAATTTCACAGTCATGATGAATGAAACCAAATATGTGACACACTAGAACTATCTAATGAAATAGAAAAGAGCGTTTCATCCGGTGTTGGAAGCTAGAAGGGGACTTCTAATCTCCGCAATGTGTAATCGAGTTAAGTCTTCCAGCCAAACAATCCCGTTCAATTGATAAAGTAAGGAGATGAACTCCACCATGTACTCCAGGAACTGTAAGCATGGGCTCGAAGGGAAAAACAGTCGCATAGAAGACTGCAAACGCACGAGGTGGAGATTGTCCCTGTCTATTGCAACCTCACAATTCATTCCGCACCTCCTGGTGAGTTCAAAGTGATGCTCAACACATCACGCTCGGGGCGAACGTGGGCCTTCCGGAACTTCCCCACGTGTCAATCTAGCATAATTGGACTAACAAAAACAGCAATCAAGGCGATGTATTCCTCAGAACAACACCAATGCATATAGTATGCCGCAACTTAGGTGTCTTCGAACATTCCAGTGACTCGCCATTCAATGTGGGGTCTCCAGGATGACCAGGGGTTCCATCAGTGGCGGAGAAGTACAATCTCACTCGTAGCCACAGGAATCCTGGGACGAGCTTTGAGTGCTGATCATGTCATTGACCACGCATAAAGAAGTATCTTCTGCGCCCAATGTCCACTGCTCAGTGACTGCTGACCCAGCTTGAGCGCATTAACGACCTCATTAATGGCGCGAGCCTGGTTTGCCTTTCGCTCTCGAACCTTAGTGGGTATAGTCCGGCGTGAGTCTAATAGGAGTAATGTGATTATGGTGAGAAAGAGTGAAATTGACTCCGATAAGGATGCTAACCGCCCAGTTTGCAAAGGCGCTCAGCGGCTCAGGACCCCATCGAGTCAAAAGGGCCTCCGCCTGATCGGCGTCAGATGCATGCACGAAATGGCTGGTTGGAGTTGAAGCTAAGAGATGAGGATGTGCAGTGATCGTGAACGTACATAAAACCCGTAGGTTTGGAGACGATGTTTTTATTAATTAGCCTTGCCTTCTTTGATGACACGGGGCCAGGGGGTGGTGAACGGGGCAAAATTGACGGAGGGGGCATTATTAGATTCAGGTAAATCCTCGTATCGCGGACCAGCTAGCACACCGGGAGGAGGATCTGCACCTGCTCCCCAGAGAATCCGAGAAGGGGATGGACAAGGGGATGGAGTCGGGATTAGCGCTGGTAAATCGTGTGTAATGTAACGTAGCAGCTATCCGTTCCTCGTCAGGGGAAGGCTTGGTCGGTCCAGAACTTGAAGTTACTCGGGCCGGGAAACGATAGGCGAAGAGCGGATTTACGGGACCGCCGTGGGCAAGGGCTCGAACGCGGCGACAGGCTGTGCTTACAAAGCCGTGCGTGGCGACGCCATGGACACGTGCCAGAGTCGCGTCTTCATGAAGAGTTAGTACTCCCCTCCCAATCAAGCCGTAATCTCTTTTTGCATAGCCCATCATGCTCAGCACTTCCTGGTCGTGACGGTCCTGCCGTACTCCCAAATCAAGTCCAATAGGAGGTCTTCCAGATACAGTACATCTAGTTGATTTTATCTCTCTTCCCGACTCCTCACTGGCACTCAGAGGAGCCAACAACAGGGACTTGACCTTTCCAGGGACGTGCCGATCATTCTTATGCTTAACTAGATTTCATGTTTTTGGGTCGCAGAATCAGGATTGTGGCCACGCGAACTTGAAATGATTTTTTCGTACCGAACACGGACCGTCCAAGAAACCCGTCTGGGCGTGCATCCCCCACTCGGGGATCCCATCGTACACTAATACAGTATAGTGATCGTGATTTCCGAGAGTTTGGCACTCAGGTCGTCCTTTCTGATCGGGACCAAGAGCCGGGTAATGCCTCGCTCGACTCGATTTCAATTCAGTCCTTCCACATCCCATCCCATTGCCTCGCCCTACAACTCCACTTGTAACTTACACGTTTCCGATCCGTTTCGCAACCAGAGCTCGCCTCCTACCACCTCAAACACGTTGAACCCTTCACCACTGTGAGCGGTCCTCGAGGTGGATCCACGCCCATAGCTCTACAGCCAACTTTGTTCGGGTACTTATATACTCAGGTTCCGCATGTTCCTAGCGACTTAATCCACCCTCTCAAGGTTCAGAGCTCCCTCATCACACTACATCCTTTGTCTTCTTCTGTAATAGCCAGCTATGTCTCACCACAATTACCCTAATCACGGAAGACCGTTTAGGCCAAGCCCCAGTGGCGGCAATCCGCACGGCGGTTCGTCGTATACGAGACAGGGTAGGTCAATATTGCCCCCACTCACCATGGCCTTGACTGAGAACTCCCAACCCTTAACTCCCCAGGTTCGTTATTTAATCCCCTCTAACTTCAGAACCTTCATCAAAGACAATGATACAGTTTGCAGTATTAGAATCCTCATCGTACTTGGTTGAGCTTACGATATTAGATGGACCTCCCCGACCGCCATCAAACCAATGACTTTCCTGCAGAGGCGCCGCCCCCCGACCCGTTCTATCATTCTATTCCGCACCAACTATATAATCATGCGCTGCAGAATGCTTGGGTCAGTTTTCGATATCGGGACTTTCTACGCAGGTCCTCATTCATCAATGTGTATCCCTCTTCAGGTCCCACCCGCTCCCGGCCATGACCAACCTGAAGGCCATCGTGAGGATATACCTCCGCCAGTCGGAGGTGTTGCCGGGCCACTGGCAGGTAGAGCGCAAGATCCGCACCACGTCGACGTTGCCTATCAAGGCATCATAGACTATCACCCCCAACCGGTTGCTGTCAGTGATTTCCACCGTTCTACTATCCGGCCTCCTTTGATCAATGACACCTGGGCAATAGAACCCCACATATGTATTCCCGGATGTAGGGCATGTCCAAGGTGTCCCCGTACAAGGACAACCGAGTGCTCCAGTGCGTACCGGTCGATGTTTCTTGGATTCATATCCATGATGTTTCGCTGCAGGTGAACCAAGAACATGACCTCTTTGACTACTTTCCTCAGCACGTTGCACCTGGTCCTCCTCAGGCCGCCTTTCCCCATCCATTTATTCACCGGACCCCTACCCCCAACCAACCAAGACCAGAGGATCTCCGACGACTTGCTAGTCGTTATTGGTACCACCCCGATGCACAAGTTGGAATGGTCAATGTGGAAGCGGGCACCACTGGTCAATATAAAGTCGTGATCACACTCGCGACGCCTATCCGTTTCTGAGGCCGTCTTTTGTTACGGTGCTTTTTTTTCGCTGGGGACCCCTCCCCTAGAATTCAGTTTTATGAGAGGCGTTGAATAGAGGATTGAGCAAAGTCGATGTGAGTACTAGAGGGGGTTCAAGGGTATTCACATTAGCTAGCCTCCGAGCAATTTGTCTGTCTTCCGTGCCTCATCTGTACTACCGTGTTTGCATGTCACTGTTCTTGCCCCCATATTATATGACTCAGCTTCCGAGAGTACCCACGACCTTACAGTACAGTTCTGTATGGAAGAGATGGTTTCTGCTGTCGTCTATACTTGACTGACCGTGGATACTGTATTGACAAGCGGATCACCCTCATCAAACTCTGCAATGACACCGTGACCGGTGTCTGGGTATGGTAATGCTGAGACCAGACTTTGATTCTTAGAGTATATAGTGCCCATCTGATCGATAACGGGCAAGCCTTCCGAGGAACCCCATACGATGGATGGAAGACCGGAATACCAATCAATCAATAAAAGCACCTTGGACCGGAAGGCTTGAGCAACGGTGAGACATTCCTGTACGCCCTACACCACAATGAAGGAATTACCTTTCAGAGAAATGGATGTATGCGTAGGATCGAGAAAGTTCAGCCAACTCGGAGAGTATCCCCCTTGGACAGCAAAATATGAGTCCGGCGCGAAAAAACACGAGGGGTACCCTTTACGGAAGTTAATTGAGACGGGTGACAAATATGATTTATTGATGCGTCCAGTATGAGTTGAGGGGAGCTCAGGCCAGCTGAAGCCTTCGAGAGCGACAACAAAATCAAGGCCCCATTTCTCCCTGCCATCCCTCAGAGAGAAACAAGTTCCGATCCTACAGTAGGGCCGGCCGCTATGGGGGCGGGATGGCTGATTACGAACACGGGATGTTTTAGGTGGGGGGAAAGGTGCCAAATGTGCAGTGGTAGCCTTTTCCGTTCATGTAGCCTGGCCTTGTGCAGGAGATCACGCGGCTTTTTCTCGCGTCAATGCCTCTGTTATCACATCCTTGGTGGGTGCAGCCCGTGCAGGTGCCATGGTATCGGTACATCAGACGGGATCCCACTTTGTACCCGAGCGCTGGCGCCGTCTGCGATTGGGGTTAAATCTAACTGCGCCTGCAGGCCCTCGTGCATTGTATGCATCCTGTTCAAGGCCTCTTTGAGAGCAAGATTAGTTTTGTTGCTCTGAAGTGAGGTTCAGTGAATCACAGTGATCAGGACGTTGAGGCGCCGTGTTGTATAATTGCGACTTTGACCGCAGTCGCCGGTTTGGGATAGTCGACGATCTCCGGCAACAAATGATGTCGACATGACGGGAGACGAAAACAATTCCATGTGTTGTGGGTGATGCGCGGCAGCGGCTGTCGGGGCAGGATGTCATGGACCGGCCGGACCGGTGATCTGGTCACCCGTCAGTCACACATGGTGCGAGAGGAGGATGTGGACCTCATGTAGTATTGGGCGACCCTGACGTATTTGCAAAAAGAGCATGTGTGGAGAATGCTATGGTCATGCGTTCAAACCTGACCGTAGCATCGTGGATAGACATGTAAAACAAGATAAATCGATCAATGTCAGATCATCCGTCAATCATCCGAGTCGCTCACCGATTTCCGGTACAGTACACTCTTCGAGCAATTGAAGGATTTCCGTACAACTACATATTTCCACCACCAAGGTTTCGGTGGTGATGTGCCCAGACCTGGGCCCCTTCCTTTGAATGAAGTGCCCTGAGACTGATAGTTTGTTTCAGGCCTCACTATGAGGTTCCGGAGGCCTTCCAGGTATTTCGTGAGCACAGCTCCAAAAGCTAAATCTGATGGCTGCGCCGCTGCAAACATGGATAGGTGGGAAATAGCTGAAACGAATCTAGTCAGGCTCGTGTAAGCCTGGAAAATCTTCCCTGCCAGGCTGATCCGATCGCGCAATGCGCGCGTCTTTACGTTGAACACGTGCTCATCATATTCTGGGTCATCGGCGTGGTGATATGTATATGTATGAGAAGGAGGAGTGGCAAAGGCAGAAATAACATCGGTGTTCTTTAATACAAGAGAGTTTAAAATGCTCGGCCCTGTTCGATTACTACTCGTTGGGGTCATAAATCACGTGACACCCTCACTTTGCCGTGAACATTCGCTCATTTGTGCGTGTCAATTTGAAGGGTTGCAGGCACGCCAGGTTGATAAGTAGGGTCAAGGGTTTACTTCTACTAGTATTCTTTGGCTACGCTCATACGAGACTAAGGCGGTGGTAAGGACAAAGGGGGTGGAACAGGTGAAACCGCAGACAAGTGCGACCGGGACTGGGCCTGCGGGAAGGAAGGTGACCAGCGAGGGCATTACCTTACTATGGTTCTTCTCTCCAGGTGAAGATGCCGCTCCGACTATTTCCGCTCACCAGTGCATCTTCGCAATCCAAACGTTTCACTTGTGAGCCGTCGCCCTGGAAGTTATCCCAAGTCAATGCCATACACAATCTTGGGGTGTAGTATCTTTTGCTCGTAATTTGCGCGCAATTGCATCAATATGGTTTCTAATAGAAGGCAAACAATTCTACCGACAGGTGTCTTGTGCCCAATGTGACTAGATCTTGTAATGATGGGAGGAAATGAGTTCAGGGTTGATCAATGGCACTCATAGTGTACCAACAACCTACACTGGACCGAAGTGGGTTGACTTAATGTGATTTCCAGGACCAAAAAGAAGTTCTGGACAAAGACACCAAACTCAGTGAATCACGGCGAGGATTGAGCGCACGTCTGGCTTGACTGTCGTGATGTCCAAATATGTGACAGGATTCTAGAGTGTAGCACAGCCTAAGGCCGCGCCTGTGAGTTCGAGTAGGGAGGAGATGTCGAAGGAGATGGGGAAAGGGGCAGTAAGAAGAGAAGAGGACGGAGGCCTAGGGACGGCTGTCAGCGTGGGATCAGTAGGGTGGAACGTACTAGGCCTCGATGACCCGATCGTCGGCGTCTCGGACTCGGATAAGGAAAAAAAATAGAAAAAGAGATAAAACTCGCGTCCTGGGACGTCTCGCGCTTAGAGAGAAGGAGAAAGAGAAAGGGGACCAGATATATGATGGCCATTGTGACCTATGCTGGACTCTTTAAATACATGGAAGGACTCCCAACACGTCAGCCCGTTGCACTCTACGGTAAAACGATCGGTAAGTAAGTGAGAAAAACGAGAATCAAGAGAAGTTTGAGGACAACGCGTGGCTGGTGGCCACCCCGACGCGAAGGCATGGAGCCTGTCCGAAACTTGTACCCGGTCGTCCAAAGTCGGGAACGTGGGCGGAACGGGGGAGGAAGCATAATGTAAATGAGAAAAGGGATCACTATAAAGCGTGGGCGAGCGAGAGAAGGGGCGATCAGAGTAATGCTTTGGAAAAAGATGCCAACGACAGGCAGCCACGAGGCTGTCAGTTAGATAGCAACAAGGCATGCGCCCTCTGTAATACGTATCGAAGGCGCCTAAACTGTAAGCGCGCGTGGAACGAAGGGGGAAGACAGAACAAACACGAGGAAAAATAAGGAATACTCGGCCGACTTACTCCGAGTCCCGCGATCCGGGAGGAGGTCGACGCGTCAAGAAGGGTTGGGCATAAAGGAACTTTCCGGGCGACTCAGACATATGAGAGGGTCACTGGAGTGGTCTGCGCGAGCGCAGCCCGTGCTCCTACCTTACAAGAGCTAGAACCATCTAATGTAATAAACATCAGCATTCCATCTAATGCTAGAAGGCGAGTCCGGACCTCCGCAATGTGATAACGGGTGACGTCTTGCGGTGGGAATATACCCCGTTCAAGTTTCAACTAATAGAAGGACATCGTCCCTGTCCTGGAAGCTATAGTGTAATCTCACAATTCATTTTGTATCTCCTGTTAAGCATATAAGTGATGCGGATTTTCAACGCGTCGCGCCGAGCGCGAAATTGGCCCATTCAACAAGTCCTTCTTACGTAACTAGATAGACAGATTCAGGAATCAAGCTGATGCTCGAGGCAAACACGCACCTTGTTCATAGCAACAGCTTGCACGTGGTTCGTTCTCTAACAAGAGACATAACGCCAAATGTCCCTCAGTTTGACAAATGCAATGACATCACCCGTTCACGGAGGTAATCTGTCTCATTCCGACACCAGCGAGCACATTCCGGGCCTCGGACAACCCGTACTCGGTTTATCCCAATATTTCCTCGCAGATACGGCCCTCTTCAAAGTCAGGGAGGATGTGACAACCCCTTAAGACTCGGGTAACGGATGACTTGTTCTCGGAAAGCTTTAGACTGAGCGTGCTCGTCCTCAAGTTCTTGCCCGGAGGTGAATGCCATCCCACCACAGGTAGAGAGAAATTGATCGGTGGTAAAGGGGGGTACATTTTTCCTGCAGGTACAGTAGTCACAGACGAGCTTTAGGTGTTAACGCCGTTAACCACAGGAGAATCCTCCGCCCAGCTTGAGCGCACTGACAACCTCATCAAATCCTGGCTTGCCCCTCGCACTCGAGCCCTTACGAGTAAAGATGAGGCTCACTGTGGGTGCGTGGATCGAACAGAGTAATGTAATGATGGGGTGGGAAGAAAGATGCTGACCTCCCTAATTTGCCAAGGCTATCAGGACCCTTTCGTCAAAAGCACCTCCACATGATAGGCATCAGATGCCGCGCTCAGTGACTAGGAATGGCTGGTTCAAGTTGAGACTAAAAAAAGGGGATTGCTGTGATCGTACATGTACATAAAACTTGTAGACTTACGTATCTTTAACAATTATGCTTGCCATTTTGATGACACGAGGCCAAGGAACGGTAGACTGACGGCTGGTGGGGCAAAAATTGACGGAAGGGGGTAAATACTCGTATTATATACAGCTACCGCATCTGGAGGATCTCCACCTCTCTAGTAGACCGTAGAAGCGTCTGTAGAACGGAGTTCCTCGACGTGGCAGCTGTCCGTGTCGTTCCTCGTCGACGGGAAGATTCAGTCCAGGGGGTCGATACTCGGGACGGGAACGGGGGCACGATATGGATAGGCGGCTTAGTGAATATGATCGAGGGGATTTACGGGTCCGGGGGAAGGCAAGGGCCTGGACGGTCTATTGGCCATTGAGAAAGGGAAGGGCGAGGGCGCAGCCATCGCTGGACCAGGTGACGAGTGCTTGACAGGGTCATGATCATACTCTATGGGATCGATGGAGCTTGATAAGACAGACAAGTGAGTGTGAGAGAAAGGAACATACGACCATGAGAAGCTTTCTGAGCCTGCGACGGGGAACAGCTGTGCCTGCGATGGCCTGGTCCCGTATATGGTCGTGCATGGATGGGAAATAATTGGAAGCGTCATCTTGACCTTTACAAAGCCGTGCGCGGCGACCACTCGGCGACCATGCTTGACGCCACGGACACGTGCCGGAAACGCCTCAGTCGCCCGCGTCTTTTCGGCTGCAGCCTGAGTTTAGCTCTTCAGTGGCCATTCCAATCAAGCCGTAATCTCTTCTTGCATAGCCCAGCATGCCCAGCACTTCCCCGGTCGTAACGTGTCCTGCCGTACTCCCAAATCAAGTCCAAGAGGAGGTCTTCCAGATACAGCTAGTTGATTTTATTTCTCTTCCCCTCACTCAGAGCCAGCAACGGCGACTTGACCTTCCCAGGGACATGCCGATCATTCTTATGCTTAACTAGCTCCCATATTTTTGGGTCGCAGAAACAGGGCCGTGGCCACGCGAACTTGAAATGATCTATTTTGTACCGAACACGGACCGTCCAAGAAACCCCGTCCGGGTGTGCATGCCCTTCTCGGAGATCCCATCGTATTAGTATCGTAATTTCCCAGAGTTTGGCTCTCAGGTCGTCTTTTATGATCAGGACGAAGAGCCGGGTAATGCCTCCCTCGACGCGTTTTTCAATTCAGTCCTTCCACATCCCATCCCATTCCCTCGCCCTACAACTACAATTGTAACTTACACGTTTCCGATCCGTTTCGCAACCAGAGCTTGCATCCTACCACTCCAAACACGTTGAACCCTTCACCACTGTGAGTGGTCCTCGAGGTGGATCCACGCTCATAGCTACACAGCCCCATCTTTGTTCGGGTAGTTATACTCAGGCTCCACATGTTCCTAGCTATTTAATCCACCCTCTCAAGGTTCAGTTCCCTCATCACACTACACCCTTTGTCTTCTTCTGTAATAGCCAGCTATGTCCCACCACAATTACCCTAATCACGGAAGACCGTTTAGGCCAAGCCCCAGTGGCGGCAATCCGCACGGCGGTTCGTCGTATCCGAGACAGGGTAGGTCAATATTGCCCCCACTCACCATGGCCTTGACTGAGAACTCCCAACCTTTAACTCCCCAGGTTCGTTATTTAATCCCCTCTAACTTCAGAACCCTCATCACAGACAATGATACAGTTTGCAGTATTAGAATCCTCATCGTACTTGGTTGAGCTTACGATATTAGATGGACCTCCCCGACCGCCATCAAACCAATGACTTTCCTGCAGAGGCGCCGCCCCCCGACCCGTTCTATCATTCCATTCCGCGTCAACTATATAATCATGCACTGCAGAATGCTTGGGTCAGTTTTCGATATCGGGACTTTCTACGCAGGTCCTCATTCATCAATGTGTATCCCTCTTCAGGTCCCACCCGCTCCCGGCCATGACCAACCTGAAGGCCATCGTGAGGATATACCTCCGCCAGTCGGGGGTGTTGCCGGGCCACTGGCAGGTAGAGCGCAAGATCCGCACCACGTCGACGTTGCCTATCAAGGCATCATAGACTATCACCCCCAACCGGTTGCTGTCAGTGATTTCCACCGTTCTACTATCCGACCTCCTTTGATCAATGACACCTGGGCAATAGAACCCCACATATGTATTCCCGGATGTAGGGCATGTCCAAGGTGTCCCCGTACAAGGACAACCGAGTGCTCCAGTGCGTACCGGTCGATGTTTCTTGGATTCATATCCATGATGTTTCGCTGCAGGTGAACCAAGAACATGACCTCTTTGACTACTTTCCTCAGCACGTTGCACCTGGTCCTCCTCAGGCCGCCTTTCCCCATCCATTTATTCACCGGACCCCTACCCCCAACCAACCAAGACCAGAGGATCTCCGACGACTTGCTAGTCGTTATTGGTACCACCCCGATGCACAGGTTGGTATGGTCAGTGTGGAAGCGGGCACCACTGGTCAATATAAAGTCGTGATCACACTCGCGACGCCTATCCGTTTCTGAGGCCGTCTTCTGTTGAGGTGCTTCTTTTCGCTGGGGCCCCCTCACCTAGAAGTCAGTTTTATGAGAGGCGTTGGATAGAGGATTGAACAAAGTCAATGAGAGTACCGGAGGGTGTTCAAGGGTATTTATATTAGCTAGCCTCCGAGCAATTTGTCTGTCTTCCGTGCTTCGCCTGTACTACCGTGTTTGCATGTCACCATTTTTGCCCCCATATTATATGTGCCGTTCCGAGACCTCTAGCCTCTGGTTACAAAGTTCTAAAGCCTCTAACCATGGCGCAGTTTCAAATTCGACTCAGCTTCCGAGAGTGCCCACGAGCGACCGTACAGTACAGTTCTTCATGCTGTGGGCGTACTAGATGCGATCTGTTGTAAATACCAAAGCCTGGTTGCTCACTTGCGCGTGTCAGACCTGCAAAAAGGGTTTGCAATGGGGGAATTTACGGGACCGGGGATAGGCGAGGTCTACTGGCCGGAAAGGGAAGGGCGAGAAGATGACTGGCATATCATTGCCGGACTACACCGCCGTTCGGCCTGGGACCCCCGACAGTTCGGGCGGCTCGCTCCTGGGAGTCCATAGAAGGTTGAAAAGTCTCACGCCACCAAAAACGTGACTCCAAACCCAAGCTCCAGCCGCATCGGAAAGCCACTCGGGGGTTCGAGTGGCAGTTTGGCAGCGACCACGCTGGGACGCTTCACGCCCACGGACGAAACGCCAATAAAACGCCAAAGTTGCCGCGTCTTTACATCTACAGCCTGAGTCAGTGGCCATTCAGACGTGCCGATCACTTACTGTAACTAGCTCCCATATTTTTTGAGTCGCAGAACTTGAAATAATAGGCCCGTGGCCACTGCGAAACTTGAAATGATCTAACTTACTGTGTACCGAACACGGATCGTCCAAGAAACCTGGCCGTCCGGTGTATGTCATCTTTTATGATCAGGACCAAGACTCAGAGCCGCCTCTCAAGCTCTCAAGTCTCAACTCGTTGTTTCAGTTCAGTCTTCATCCCATCCCACTCCGACTCCCCGAACAGGACTCAGCTGGCTCATTGGTTCAAGTTTGCACGACGTTCTCACCTCTATCATCTTTCTTTTTATACGGCACCCTTTCGATGTTGGCGACAGTATAGATCTTGGTGTTGCGAATGGGGGGGTTTTCACTTGTGAAGGAGATCAGTCTCCTAAGCACTATCCTCCTCAATGGCCACGGCGGTTCCGTCCAGGTGTCAAATAATGTACTAGCCGATCTCATACGTCTGTGCGATCTTTGACCGGCTGCTATCTCATAGCATTCCATAGTTCATTCAAAATATTCGCCGGAGCCCTAAGGTAGGTCACGTCTTCGGCTATTGTGCGGGCTCGCTGAGATTTCGTGCTAGATGTCTGAATCATTTTCTTTCGACGTTAATTATTCGACAACATTCGAACAAATCAAGAAGCTGCGTAGTCTGATGCTCAGCTTTGTTCAAATGGAGCGGAGGGACTTCCAGCCGTCATTCGATATTGTTGTTCTTGGTTTGTGTCAAACGTCAGTCATCTCGAGTCGGGACTGATATTGGGCTCGCCGCAAAAGATATACCCGACCAGGCAAAAATGACACTCCAGGCTGACATAATGTACAAGAGCAATTGGCAGCAAGGTGCCTAAAAAGGTATGTTTTTTTAACGTAGAGTTGATCATAAAGATGTCACCTTTGACGCTCGCTTGTAGCCTCTCGGCGTAACAAGTGGATTTGCGCCCTCAAGACATACCTCGCGGAGGCGAAAATCTATGGTCCGAAAGGCGACCCAGACAAGATACCTGACCCCGACCGCTACACGGTTATTCCCTGGGAAGAGGTGCGATAACAGGACAAGAAGGCTGGTGACCCAGTGCTACCGGTCAGGATGCCCGAAATGCCCTCTGGAGGTTACGATCTCATAAACCGAAGTGTTACTATGCGTAAGTTCCCGCAGAGGGGGACTTGGTTGATTAAATCTTAAAACTGACGTTGGACTATCTGGGCATAGTGGACGATACTGGAACTCTCTTCGACGAGTCGGGAACGGTATGTAACTATTTTCTGTATTTCGGAAGCGCATCGAGCGGTGCTGATTATTGTCTATTTCAGGTAAGTTGGCACAAGCAAAAAATAAATAAATAAAAACTTATCAAAAAATGAAATCTGAATAACTCGCCGAATACTCAACGTATGGTGCTCGGTCAGGTATAAAATAGATCGGACAAATTAGTAGAGTGAAATGGTCATGGACCGAGGGGGAAAAAATGAGAAATAAAAAATTCAAATTTTTTTGAGCCCGCTCTAACAGTCGTTGAAACAATCTTGCTGGCTTGTTTGCCCAAAGGGCATCCAGCATGCATGCGCGAGGATAGCAGCTTTATTGTGGCACCCGAAGAGCATGACCACGGGTCAGATTAGGGTTCCACACACAGTACGGGACCCGTACCCATACCGTGACTTCAGTGGTGTAACGCCGGTGTTGTTGTAAACCCGCGGCTTCATATAGACCCGCGGTTCATCTATTGCAAGACAAGTACAGTATATAAATATCTATCTATCTATTTCTCCTTCTTGGCCTTCTCGACGGCCTCACTCATGATCGTTGTCCCACAACCAAGTGCCTCATGCACCTTCAATCTCGTGAGTTCCTGAACCTTGTGCACAGCACTACCCAATCCATCCTGGACCTTATCGTGTCCGCTAATACCTGCCGCACAAACATGTTCCCATGTCATATGGCTATGCGCTATCGCGACCGCGTGCCTCTATGCCAATGAGGGGAAATGCTCGTCCTCGAGCAAGCCAGCGTACTCTGAGGTGTTTTGTGTCGCCTTGGGGAGAAAGTATTTGAATGAGAAGAGTAAGAATGTCGGCGGGAGTAAGACGCAGGTGAAGACGGAAGAGTTTCGTGCAAGGATGGATCCGCTCTACACCGACGAATAGCAGTGCTGGAATGAGCAGTTCGTCAGGACTCAGGAGCGATGAGGGCCTTGACCCAGTCTAGGCCTTGAGCGTGTCGCCTCCAGAGTCATCCGTTGCGAAGGAATAAACTCCGCGTATTTCATTTTTTGATAATTATTTTGTTATTTATTTTTGCTTGTGCCAACTTACCTGAAATAGACAATAATGTCGGACTGCAGACTCACGCGAAGACCGGTGGAAATGCCATCGGGAGGGGTCCCCGTGGCACGTACGGCTGGGCCGTGGCGTCAGCCAATAGAAGAGATTGAGATGACAGCGCGAGAGTGAATTGGGATTTGATATTGATCTAGAATAGACAGGACGTTTCTTACATGAGCGAGCTCACACCCCGACCACTGTTGTGATTTATTGTGCTTTGCTTGGACACTATTGCTTCTTAGAACAAATGTCAGGCGCTGATCATGAAATCGAGGCACTCCCTGCCCATCACACGTTCCACCCACTTTAGGGCACGGGGGCAAAGTCCACAGGGGTTTGACACACGTTTATAACACGATGTGTTATAAACACCCGAGTTTCAAACACAGTTTGAAACTGTGGAAAATGTACGCGTCATAATACCGCCAGTGAGAAAAATATAATCAAATCTGATACGAAAAGTCCGAGTGAGGAATCATAGAACTATGTCTTGTACTTCAAAAACTCTAGGCGCACTCGAGCTCGCCGCCTTCTTCGTCACATTCGGACCCTCCCTGACATCAACCAGTACAGTGGTGACATGGCCGGGCGGTCACTCAAGTCACGAAGTTGTGGGACACCAATGTCTACCCATCCACCTCTGGTCCTCTACATCCATCGCAGTGCTGCTTGCGGTCTCGCGTGCAGACTTGTTTTCTCTCGCTTCCTCTGTAGGTTCAGCTAGCGACGGTTCGGTTGATGAAGATGCAGGGTGAGATATTGCCAGCGCGTCATGATCAGTTGAAGTTTTCATAGATCCAGCCTGTCTGTCAGTGTCTTTGACATACTTGGATGTGTCACAAAATCGGACAACTGGGCGGGGACGAGTCTTTAAAATACACGATGAGAAAATTGATAGATTGGGTGATCACGCGAGCACGCACACTGGACATCCTTTCGGCGCGAGTACCTTACAGCATCTCATACATATTATAAACAACATTTGGCGCTCAGGTGAGGTGTTAGAAACACCAACTACCAGGCCACTGAGTTAGTCACACGTTATAAACTGTGTGACTAACCACAAGTTATAAACTCCCGACTTTGCCCCCGTGCCCTAACCCACTTTGGGTCTGCGGATTCGGACTACTCCAGCCTGTCGGGTTTCGAGCCGGACTGCCTGTTGTCCCCCAGCCACTACTACTGCCTCCTGCACCCCGTTGCTGCCCCATCTCCCCGCAGAAGGTGATGCCCCAGAACCTGAACCTGAGCCTCCACCCCATGAAGTACTCCCGCCACCTGCTGGAGACGTCCCCCAACTGCCGCCGGCGCCGGCGCCACCAGCACCACCACCGGGTGTACCCGCCGTACCCCCCCAGAGGGACTAGCAGCCTCTTGCCCCCACCCTGCCCTGGGTGCTGCTGCTTGTGCAGACAACGTGCCGTTGGGTGGTGGGAGTTGAGTGCCACCGTCGCCACCTCCAAGGGTGTCAAGTTCAGTTGGGTCTGATTTGAGTCCGAGAACGAGGTTTGCGAGCTTTGTCTGTAGTTCGGTGGGACCCTGTATGCGTACAATTATTTATCAGTTTTCGTTTTTCTCGATTATATCCCATGAAAAGAAAAAAAAAATCTCATATGGTAGTATAGCACATACCCTCATCACAACTTCTTGTGGGCCTAAACTTCCATCCGTCTCTACCTCAAAGTAGAATTTTTGTGGTTTCGCATTGCAATCGAATGGTTCGTCGTCACGAGGGGCCTCTTCTTCTGCAGCGTTGGTACTTGATGGCCATTCCTTTTTTATGTCGGTTTCGTACCAGTATGTTGTATGGCGTAACCGGTTGTGCGGGTCATATTCGAAGGAAACCGCGGAACATGGAGACCACTTTGCGTGTTCCTTCGCTATGCCCTGATATGTAAAGAAAGGAAAGGCATTGAGTAAGCGCCACAATGTTTTGTTTTAGGTAGAAAGTTTTCACCTTTTTTGCAATACAGCGTACCCTAAGCTCCTGACCTTTCCGAATCTTGCATATGAGGACTGGTTGTGCAGAGGGGTCGTCTGGATGGGGTTTGGGGTGGGGTTGGTTTGTGTGTGTGTGTGTGTGTGTGTGTGTGTGTGTGATGTGTCATTCATGAAATTGAAAGGGGGTGGGGGGAAGGACCAAACGAACGCACTCTTCGCAACAGGATGTCCAAAAGTCTCCGAACGCCTCGCAATCTCTTCACCATCGTCCACATCCTCTCTCCATCCAAACCCTCCCCGAGCCACAACGTCCAAATGATTACTGGTGACGTCCATAGTCCGACTCTCATTGCAAGCCACGTTCAGAACCAGTTCTATTGAACAGTTTTGACACGACTCTAGGCAGGTGCAATCCTGGCAAAAAAAACAAGCATGTTCGTTAAGCGTACGTAATGTTATACGGAGGGGAGGGAGGGGGGGCCTCAATGTAAGATTGAGATGGTGCCAGCACACACCCTACTATACCGGATGGCTTCGTCGCAGTTGGCGCTAACCAGGGGGATCATTGATTGACCCATGACCCTGTGATCCTGTTTGCAGGTCAAGATCAACACACGCGCAACTGGGAAACCTTGAGCAACCTCGATCACGATCTGGTATCCATAACAGATCGCATACGCGCATCTACGTCCACCACAGAAACCGTCTCTTCCATACAGAACTGTACTGCAAGGTCGCTCGCGGGCACTCCCTCAGAATCTTGACTCAAACTCAAAACTGTGCCGTGGTTGGTGGCTGTAGTGCTCTAAAAGTTTGTTACAAATAAGCGGAGAACGTCTCGAGAGACTGAAGATTCAAGCAACACTGCTTTATTAGCTCTAAGCGTCGGAATTCAAATATGGGGACAAGAGTGGTGACGGGCAACGGTAGTACAGACAAGGCACGAACAAGAAAGTACATATCAGACAGACGAAGTGCTCGGAAGCTAGCTAATAGAATTATTCTTGAATCCCCCAAGTACTCACACCTACTCGTTGGATCCCCTAGAGCTGACCTCTAGGGGGACCAGCGAAAAAAAGTACCTTGTCGGTCTTCCGGCCTCAGAAACCTTTCGGCGTCTCAAGTGTGATCACGACTTTATATGGACCAGTGGTGCCTGCTTCCACTCTGACCATCAGATTAGAAACACGGGAGGATCAAGAGTGGAGACGCAGGCATCTGAGGTTGAGACTTGGGAGGGGACAATGACAGAGCGAGAGCCTGAGGACGCAACAGCCACAGGCCCACAGTCCGACGAAGACTCACCAGCCCACTCGCGCGATTATACTACGAGTTGAAGCTTGAAGCCTGGACCAGACTCGTTGCAGCCCTGTCACAGTCAAGAGGGTTGCTCCGTCTGCATGAGAAGAGGTAGGGACTGGCGGTGGCATAGACTCGGAAGGAGGACTACAGAGAAACTCAGAAGCCTTGACGGATTTGGTAGAGCACAGTAAATACCAGAAAAGATCATGTATCATTAAAAGATTCCATGTCAAGCAGATTGTCCCAGAAGGATCCAGCAGATCTTCTGAAAAGCGGCCATAAACTGTTCACTGCCGCTGGGCATTTCTCATGATTTCTGAGAAAATCTGCTCGCCAGAGCGGCGCGGATTTCTACGGAAAATCGGGGAGTTTCCCAGAGCGGGTTTTCACCGTAGTGCTGTAGGCCTTAACCCAGAGGGACGCTGGTTCGCATAGCAGAAGATATATGATGGTAGGCATCATTGGCAGACAAAGGGTGAGATTTACGCATCAAATTGCATAACCTTGAACGTCTTCTCACCCCACTCGCTCCATCGCTATCTCTGCCACTATCGCTTACCAGGGAGGAGTAGAAGTCGATGACTCCGAGAGAGTATTCAAGTTCGCAGAGAAAACCATAGCCTCGAGCGGCAAGTGCAGAACTTGTCGCCACGACGCCATCGGCCTTGCACTGCATCTCTCCTTGCCCACCTCTCCAACCGCGACGTCCGATACATTCATGTCTTCACAACCAGCCTCCGAGCCATCCACCCTACCCGTGGACCAGAGCAACTGTTCATAGCCATCTTTTCTCTGTCTATCTGCAACACTTCCAGCCACTCCTCAATGTACACAGTTCCCGGCCATTGCCACCCTCGTCGACAATGCCGCCTTCGTTGCATAGCTGCCTTCATTGATATTGCCACCCTCGCGTCGACACAGGCGCTGCCTAGGCTTTCGACCTGAGCTCCAGGGAGCTATGCGCAGTCGCAGAGGGGAGTGACGCCAAACAGGCCGCAGACAGGCATGGCTTGCGCTGTATGTCCCAAATTTCCTCACCTCACAAACTGCTTACCAGTGAACTGCCAAACTTCACCAAAGGAACCATGAACGTGCCGTAGGCGGTCTTGTCGACCAGCATCCCACGTCTATGACCACTTCTGACCGAGCACGCTTCACGGGTGATCATTCCCGACGATGCCAACCACCGAATTCCAACCCGTGCTATTACCCGTGCGGTGAACGGATTCACATTGCTCGACACGCCAAACACTCCGAAGTGGGCTGCGCACACTTCCACCCGTTCACAACATCCAGGCCTTTCCCCTCCTGTGTCTTCTGTGCTAAGGAATGCTGGGAAACGCTCGTCAAGTTCATCGAAGCGCCACAAACGTGTGTTAGGCCGACCGGAAGGGCACGCGTGGGAGCTGGGTGACTACGGCTGATAGATTTATTCAACACCATATTACACACACCCCTTCCCCACCTCTTACCGCCTTCGGTCAAGTACGGATCTGTTTTAGAGAAAAATAGAGATGCTAACCCTTGAATGATCTGATGTTCAGGAAATCCCCTGGATTATTCGATGCGTTTCCAACTTTCCACCAAGCAAGGAAAACTTTCATCCTGTTGTAGCGCGGATGGAACGCGCAGGTGAGTCCGGGAAGGACAGAGATATTAGAGTTTAGGAACCTAGAGAGAAGGGAGTCAGCGGCGATGCGGCAATCAGGAACGTGCGTCGGCTCGGTGGATCGGATCAGCGTGAGCCTTTGTCGGGCGGGCAGCGAGGGTGCACAACGAGGGAAAGAAAAAGAGAAAGCGTCCTGTGACAGCTGGCACACAGAGAAGAGAAGATAGAAAAGGAAAATGGGATTCAGGATGGGTCCTTCGACGACCACCCTCCTCTACGTGCGAGGCTGTCTTTTATATACAGGTTTGTCCCTACTGAGCGCCTGCGTCGGTGAGAACAAAGGCCGGAAATGAATGGACGCGTGTGTTGCTGCTGCGCCGGATGTATGAAGTATGTCAAAAATGTAAAAGAGAGATCAGTAACTATGAAAATAAGGCTAAGGACTCAATGGGAAAGGTATGCTAGTGTCGTGCTGTCGCGGCTAGAGTCGATCGTCGCTGTCCCAAGTTCGAAAGGAGCGAATGGAGTCGGTGAGGAGGGGTGCCGAACAAGGGGCTGTGAAGGCGGGAAGGTTTTCGATTTGTTCGCGGATATCTTGCACCGGAGGACCAAGGTAGGGGCGATGAGCGTGAAGCGATAAAAAGAATAAAAAAAGGGGAAGTGTGAGGCGATGATAGACGAGCGTGTGAAACTGTATAGTTGTGGCTGGGCGCTCCGGCTGGGCTGTTCCGCTGCTCTGTTCCGGTCTGGGCACGCGCAGCCACACTGCCCACCTTACACTGTTAACTCTTTGATCGACTGACTCTTTTCACGAGCGGCGTGTTGGTCGCCTGACATTTCCACACAGTGCAAATGACATCGCCAAACAGGTCGCTGACTGAGGCAGGTGTCGTATATGTCTGAACTCATCACGGGCAGTCTTGTCGCTGGCTTCCGACTTCGGACCGGACATGCCTTTCACGGGCAATTTTTAATTATTACCGATGACTGTCTACTGTAAGCCACCAGCTCCGAACCTGTACCACTGCCTGTGCGGCGAACGCGTTCAAGACGTCCGGGTTAACGTTTCTCCCTCCCATGTCTCGACGCAAGCGTGCATCATCCGACTGGAAGGGAGTGAGAGGCTGAGGATCACGGGTGACAAGCCTTCTCAGAGCATCTGGTACCTGCTCACAACACCATGCCCAATACAGTATACTGTACTTGCGAATACGGTACGCACCTCGTCGTCCCCACTTTAAAAAAAAAGATATACCAAACATCGGACCCCAATTACTCGAGAAGGTTCCTTTGGTTCTCCTGGATGGGTTTCTCACCAAGTAAGTAAAAACTATATCTCGCTTAACCTAGTTGTCGTAATCAAATGATGTTCTCTCCCAAGTCGCAATGTTGATCGACGATCAGCACGCAGAGCTATTTCGTTCGTTCTCGGGGGCTCAGCGCTCATCATTTAAGCCGAGATACTGATCACACACACACTTTTTTCGCGATTACACACAAATGCTGAAACTACTACAGTATAACAAGGTCGCTCGTGGGCGACTGACTCCCTTGGAACTTTTGACTCTCAAATCCGAAACTGTGGCCGTGGCTGATTGGTGGCTGTAGGTTTCTAGCTGATTGGACACCTCGTCAGATACTTTGCTTATTCAATATTCATCGATATTCGTCCTTTGTATTGGGATTTTTCAAGTGAAAAGAACCCGGCGGTTAGAGGTACTGTTCTTCCGAGTTGGCCTCGCCTTCCTTTAGCTGTGTCTGTGGGTCCGCCATGTCCTGCCGACGATTATCTCGGTCTGGCTCTGTCTGGTAGAGAACTGATTATGTCACCAAGAAATGGTCGCGTTCCATGCACCCCCGTCAGCTGTACGCGGTGTGTGTACAATATCCGATTTCACGTGTTTGTTGCTGACTAAGCATCGGAAGATGTGCACAAATTTCTACTCTGCTGACTCAACTCCTCATTGGCACCGGAGGTTATTCGTGGCCAAAGGTTATTCATACTCCTGTGACTGGTGGAGCCTAGGCGTTATTTATGTTTGAATGCTTATACGGGTGTGTTCACGCGGGAATGTTTGGTCAACTTTTGACTCATGTAACATCCGACATTTAGATACTGTATCCTCCGTTCGTCAGCAATTCTGTAAGAAACACCGCCCGTTGTCGATTTTAATCCTGACTTCTGGTCTCCGTTCCATCTAGCGTCATGTCACTCGGCAGAAAATCTTGAATTGGAAGCAAACCTTGCATTTCCCTGCACTGCCGCGCGTGTCACACGATGCAGTCGATCTAATGCAGCAGTTGATTGTGAGCCTGAAGACCGGTTGGCTTTAAGCTCAGTGGTTCGGCCAAATTCGATAATCGTGCAGGCCAGGCGTAGTGCCTTCACCACCCCTTCAGGGGCCAGCCGCGGTGATGGTGCTGAACTTCCTAATCCTCCTTACCCAATTTTAGGCACACCCTTTCTTTCGTGGAATAGATTGGACCAATATCCACCGTTTTCCGGCGCCATTCCGTCCCAAACTTCATAATCCCGAGGATACCCCTCATTTTGACGACGACATACCAGCCGAGGTAAGTTAGGTTTCTTCATCTTCCGAGCGGGGATTCGATCATTGCGCAGCCACTCGCCCCGGCAATGGGGCACCTCCGGACATTACGCGAGATCCACTGCTGCGCGATAAGGTCCATGAACAGGAAATTTTGGGCGTACGCGAGGTACAGTACGTGCATTTGCAGGGCTCACATATAAGAGCTAGGTGATCAACTATGTTCGTGCAAACAAGGCATTCAACCCTACAGAAGAGCACACTGGCATGCGGTGCCGTTCGACACTGCATGGTTTCAATGTGATTTGTTAAGAAACCTGACGACTGCGACAACATTTTAACGACCATTCTATGATTCTAATGACTGCGTGCAGCCTGTCGGGCGTCTGTATTCGCCCTGCAGGATACCGTTTTTGGCTGATCACACAAACTCATCGTGTTTCTAGCATATTGACTGTCTTTCTCGGCCAAAAGATCTGTGCCGACGATCTCACTATTGACCATGGTACTCCATGCTTGAGGCGCGTGAGTCACGTGAGGGTCCGCATGAGATCTTGTAGGCCTATACGCTTAGTCATCTTTCTCCCTAACCCATGGTCGGTCCTGCGTCAATAACACACATTGTTTTCCCTGTCTGAAAATACATTGCATCGCTCTAAGCGTGGAGTCTGGCGCCCTCACGAACTCTGAGGGCCACAGGGCAGCGAGGAGTTCCCATCCTGCCCTCCCGGCTCACCATCCTTCCCACAGGCCCAGTCCCAGTCGCACTTGGGAAGTCCTCTGTGGTTTCATCTGTTCCACTCCCTTAGTCTCGTATGAGTGATACCCAAAGGATACTAGCAGAAACAAACCGTTCACCCTATATATCATCCTGTTGTGCCTGCAACCCTTTTTACAGGTCCAAATTGACACGCGCAAGTGAGCAACCTCGATCATGATCTAGTATCCACAACAGATCGCATCTACGCCCACAGAAGGAACCATCTCTTCCATACAGAACTGCACTGTAAGTTCGCCCGTGGGCACTCTCGGAAGCTGAGTAAGAAACTGCGCCGTGGTTAGAGGCTTTAGAACTTTTGTTACCGGAGGCTGGAGAACGTCTCGTGATGAGAGACTGCAGTATGCAGTTTCAAAGCAGCACTGCCTAGTTATAACTGCCAGAATCCAGGTTTGGGAACAGCATATATAATATGGGGGTAAGAGCAATGACATGCAAACACGGTAGTGCAGATAAGGCTCGGAAGACAGACAAAGTGCTCGGAAGTAAGCTGATATACCATTGAACCCCTCCAGTACTCACATTGACTTGTTAAATCCTTTATTCAATGCTTTTCAGGGGAGGGAGCCCCAGCGAAAAAAAGCACCTCAGCAGAAGACGACCTCAGAAACGGATAGGTGTCTCGAGTGTGATCACGACTTTATATTGACCAGTGGTACCCGCTTCCACACTGACCATACCAATCTGTGCAGTGGGGTGGTACCAATAACGACTGGCAAGTTGTCGGAGATCCTCTGGTCTTGGTTGGTTGGGAGTAGGGATATGATCTTGATTCATCTGTGGCGAGACATCTTAAAAATGTATCTAGGAAACATAATCGATACCCACTAAAGCGTTAGGTTGCACTTGTGCCTGGATACCTTGGGCATGTTCTGCATCCGGGAATATATATGTAGGGTTCTATTGTCCGAATGTCATTAATGATAAGGAGGCTAGCCGCAGCAGTAAGATGGGAGATACTGACAGCAATCGGTTGAGGGCGATAGCCTACAATGCCTTGATGGGCCATGTCGATGCGGTGCGGATCTTGCACTCTACCTGGCCCAGCAACACCCCCGATTGGCGGGGGTATGTCTTCACGATGGCCTTCAGGTTGGCCATGGCCGGGAGCGGGTGGGACCTGAAGAGGGATACACATTGATGAATGAGGACCTGCGTAGAAAAGTCCCAATATCGAAAACTGACCCAAGCATTCTGCGGTGCATGGTTATATGGTTGGTGGGGGATGGAATGATAGAACGGGTTGTGGGGCGGCGCCTCTGCAGGAAAGTCATTGGTTTGATGGCGGTCGGGGAGGTCCATCTAATATCGTAAGCTCAAAAAAGTATGATGAAGATTCTAATATTGCAAACTGTATCATTATCTGTGATGAGGATTCTGAAGTTAGAGGCGATTAGATAACGAACCTGGGGAGTTAAAGGTTGGGAGTTCTCAGTCAAGGCCATGGTGAGTGGGGGCAATATTGACCTACCCTGTCTCGGATACGACGAACCGCCGTGCGGATTGCCGCCACTGGGGCTTGGCCTAAACTGTCTTCCGTGATTAGGGTAATTGTGGTGGGACATAGCTAGCTATTACAGAAGAAGACAAAGGGTGTAGTGTGATGCCAGTGAGGGAGCTCTGAACCTTGAGAGGGTGGATTAAATAGCTAGGAACATGCGGAACCTGAGTATAACTACCCGAACAAAGATGGGGCTGTGTAGCTATGAGCGTGGATCCACCTCGAGGACCACTCGCAGCGGTGAAGGGTTCAACGTGTTTGGAGTGGTATGAGGCAAGCTCTGGTTACGGAATGGATCGGAAACGTGTAAGTTACAAGTGTAGTTGTAGGGCGAGGCAATGGGATGGGATGTGGAAGGACTGAATTGAAAAACGAGTCGAGGAAGGCATTACCCGGTTCTTGGTCGCGATCGCAAAAGACGACCTGAGTGCCAAACTTTCGGAAATCACGATCACTATACTGTACTAGTGTACGATGGGTTCTCCGAGTGGGGCATGCACGCCCAGACGGGTTTCTTGGACGGTCCGTGTTCGGTACGCCAAGTTCGCGTGGCCACGGTCCTGATTCTGCGACCCAAAAACATGAAATCTAGTTAAGCATCATGATAAGAATGATCGGCACGTCCCTGACTCCCTGGGAAGGTCAAGTCGCTGTTGTTGGCTCTGAGTGAGGAGTCGGGAGGAGAAATAAAATCAACTAGATGTGTCTGGAATACCTCCTATTGGACTTGATTTGATTGGGATGGCCACTGAAGTACTGAAGACTGAAGAGCTAGACTCAAAGACGCGGCAGGTGTTTCATTGACGTTTCCGGCACGTGTCCGTGGCGCGCACGGCTTTGTAAGCACGGTCCCGTAAATCCTCTCGGTCACAGTAGCGGATCACGATCGTGCCCTTCCCGTCCCGAGTATCGACCTTCTGGACCGAGCCTTCCCCTGACGCCAGCTGCTACGTTACAGGATTCCACTCCATTACACACGATGTCCTCGGGTTATGGTGGCAACCACGTGCCACCTCCGTCAATTTTGCCCCACCAGCTGTCAGTTTTAATGTCAGTTTACCATCCCCTGGCCCCGTGTCATCAAAGAGGGCAAGGTGAATTAGTAAAGACGTGGTCACCAAACCGCCGGGTTTATGTACAGTACGTTCACGATCACTGCATATCACCTCCAACCATTACCCACCAGCCGTTGCCCCCTCCAACCAGCCATTTAGTGCATGCATCTGCTTCTATCGGCGGATCTGGCTCGATCTGAGCGCCTTTACAAATTGAACGGTTAGCATCCTTCTTATCGGAACCAATTTCACTTTTTCTCACTATAATCACATTACTCCTACTAGACTCACGCCGGACTATACCCGCCAAGGCTCGCGCCATTAATGAGGTTCTTAATGCGCTCAAGCTGGGCCAGCAGTGGACAGTGGACGCAGAAGATACTTCTTTATGCGTGGTCAATGGCATCAGCACTCAAAGCCCGTCTCAGGATTCCTGTGGCTACGAGGGAGATTGTACGTCTCCGCCACTGTTTGAACCCCCGGTCGTCCTGGACCCCACATTAGATGGATGGCATGTTCGAAGACACCTAAGTTGCGGAATGCTATATGCATCTGGTGTTGTGTCTCTCGTGAGAGAATGAACCGCTGGTAAGTAGTTGGCTCTGAAGCAGGTGCGCATCTACCTTTCTGAGGGATACATTGCCTTCATTGCTGTTTTGTTTGCCCACTTTGAACTCACCAGGAGGTGCGGAATGATTTGTGAGGTTGCACTAGACAGGGACAATCTCCACCTCGTGCGTTCGCAGTCTTCTATGCGACTGTTTTTCCCTTCAAGCCCATGCCTACGGTTCCTAGAGTACATGGGTGGAGTTCATCTCCTTAATTTATCAATTGAACGGGATTGTTTGGCTGGAAGACTTAACTCGATTACACATTGCGGAGATTTGAAGTCCCCTTCTATCTTCCAACACCGGATGAAACGCTCTTTTTTATTTCATTAGATAGTTCTAGTGTGTCACATATTTGGTTTCATTCATCATGACCGTGAAATTCACTGAATTCGGCGTCTTTATCCAGAACATCTTGTTTGATCCGAAAGGTTACATTAAACTAAGTGCCGCGGTGGTGATGGTGCTAAAGTGATCAAAGTATGTCTTGCTAGGGGTCTTTTCTAGGATTCGGTCATTGTGCCTCCACTTGCCCCGGACAATGGTGCACCTCCAGACGCTTCCCGAGATCCATTGCCGCGTGATGAGGTCCATGGACAGAAAATTTTGGACGTACGCAACGCATTCACATTTGCAGGGTTCACACATAGATGCCCCCGTACGATCAGCTACGTCGCATTTGAATCCGGAGCCTGATTCCTATGGTCTGGAAGAGCCTATGCAGGGCCGTCCGAGACTACGCTTGAATCAAGACATCGGAAAAGGGCGCGCGATTTCAATGTGATTGTCAAGAGACGTGACGACATTTTAACAACCACTTCAATGACTTCCTGAATTGTTGCTGGAGTGTGCTTTTCGTGCATGGCCGCTGCATTCTCTACCTTAGTTTCTATTGCCTCTTGCAGTTGTTTGCAGCCTGTCGAGCGTCTCCACAGGGCCTGCAGGATACCCTTAACATGTGTTCGGCTGTGCGATCGGAATACATCGTGTTTCTAGTATCACTTGTCTTTCTCGGCTAAAATAAGGATCGTCAGTGGCGCGTAGTGTGTGTACGGTGTAACCCGCGATCTGAGGAAAACTGATCTGAGGAACCAACCCCAAATTATTGCTCGACATAACTTTAGGGCCCGTTCGGTAGCTCCGGTTTCAAAACCGGCTGCCCGCCAAAATCGCATGGTCCAGTTTCGAAAACGCCAGTTTTGCCAAATTTGGATGCGATTTGGCAGGGCCGGTTTTGAAACCGGAGCTACCGAACGGGACCTTAGTGCCGTTGTACCGGCCATGAAGTGTCCCATATGGTAAAAATAGTAACGGCTCCAAAAAAAAAGAGACGGGCTCTAAAATTGATACGCGAACCTAACCCTGCTCTCGCTCTACTCTTCTTCCCTCCAAACCCGATCGACCTCCGCACCCCAACTACCCGCCTAAGCGTCCTTAAGCGGCGAGGGAGAGCGCGCGCACAGCAGCGACCAATACAGTACTGCTGCAGCTGCATATCCAATGTGGCCTGCTAGCAACCTACAAGTTGGACGCGGTCTAGTCAAGTGTGACGCTGTCCAAAAGTACGTACTCCGAAATTTTGTCTGATATACGCTCTTGGCAAAAATCTTCGTTCGGTGTCAATCTTAGCCTCTGAGCGAAACTCTCTTTGAAAGCTCGAATGCCACCTTGGGGTGGATTAATGATCGCCAGCGCGCAGCAAGCCAGCCAAGCTTCATAAAACCATATTTACATGTTGGATTTCCCCTGAGAGTTGGTGGGATCTGGTGACGTCGCGCCAACATGGCGTGTATGTATTAGCTGAGAATGATCTCGTGCGCAGCGCAAGACGAGTTTCTACTACTGTATGGCGCATAAAGCCTGCAGCCGCATGTACTATGCGTGTGCCTGTTCTGCTGTCAATTCACCTGGCGGTTGCCGTGCCTCTGGAGCGTGTGCGCCTCGAGGCAGTTAGCGCAGTTAATTTGTGTATCGGCCCCGTCGGAACGAATAGCACGGGTTCAGAGAAAAAAGCTGTGAGACAAACGCGCCAATAACGACACTGCCCGGAGCGTGTCAAACTTGGATAGAGTGAGAGGGCTGAATCGACATCTACGATTACTACATCTACTCACCCTTTCCCCTTTCAATGGCCAGTGTACCTTCTAGACTATTGCCTACTGCCCAGCGGGTTCAGTAAACGGTAAACCACCTCGGTGGTTCGAATCCTGGATGCCGAAGACCTTGACCTATTAGTGGGCGGAGATGAGATGGTCGGAGCGGCTTTACCTGGAGGAGGAAGAACCGGAGAAAGGTAAGGCCATCATTTTTTCTTGCGTGGTAAGTCTTCTCCTCACGTTCATCAAAACTGGCATGCACCTGGGAGCGTACGCGGTCTAGCTGCAGTGGTAACTTGGCAGGGCGCTGTGCACGTGCCTTTTCGGACTTCCCCGGGCCTCAGTATGTTACCCCAAATTTGGAGCTAATTTTGGGAGTCGTTCATGATCACGGTCACTGGGACCTTAACACCCAGCAGGTACAGCCTTGACTTGGGAAAGAGACTTGAGAAAACTGTGGAAGGCATTCTGGACTTATTGTACGTCCAGACGACCCTCCTCGTCGATTTCTCCGCGAAGAGGTCATGGAGGAAACGTAGAAACGTAATAAATTCGGACCAACTACGCTAGGTAAGCGTAAAACCACGAGCCAACGAGGTGACGTAGTTTTACGCTTACCTGAGCTATCTTACATAGCGTAGTTGGCCGAAAATGGGAAAGAGTGGAGCGCACGTCACAAGTCACATCACGTGATTTTAGGAGCTGCGGTGTGGTGGCGCGATGAAGCGCATTGAACGGCGAAGGTTTAATCTCTCTTCTATTAAAGAACGCTAGTGTTATTTTTGCCATTGCATTTCTTCCTTCTCATTCATATCTATCTCCTCGAGTATCCCCACGCCGATAACCCAGAATATGATGAACACGTCTTAATGTAAAGATGCACGGATTTGCGTGTCGATCGGATCAAACCATGGAAGACCTTTCAATCAGTAAGTTTTTCCGCTACCAGGCGCTTGACTAGAATCATCTCAGCTCTTTCCCACCTACCCTTGTTTGCAGCCATCAGATTCGGTAGCTTTTAGAGCTGTGCTCTCAAAATATCTAGAAGGTCCCCGAAATCTCGCATTGAGGCCTGAAACACACTCTAAATCTCAGAGCACTTCATCAAAAGGGAAAACAACACCGAAACCTTAGTGGTGGAAGGATGTAGTTGTGCGGAAATATCTGCTTGATGAATGTAGGGAGATGATCTTCAACATTGATCGATTTTCTTGTTTTACATGTCTATCCACGATGCTACACATGATTATAGCACTCCACACATGCACTTTTTGCAAATACGTCACAATAGTATTACAGATGCGGCAGCAGCATCGGCTCTCAGATGAGCGTGTATCACCTTGCGCGAAACACTTGGCAGGAAGAGCGACGGCGTCTCGGAACACTGCTCACGAGGTAATGAATACTTAAACGCTGATCTGGGACTCGCCTCGTCGTGCATGCTAACAAAACTTCCTATTTTTGCCTTCTGACGTAGGATTGACCCAACGGACACGCTCATTGAATCAGGACAATGCAGAGCACCGTTCTCACAAGATTACACAGTCTATCGAGCCTCCTACTATTACTACCCTTGTGCCAAAGTCTTCCCGGATCGAAAGCAATGAGGCAGTGGCCCAAGAAGCTTCCGGGCATTATCAGTCATTCTGTAAGGTGAGGCCAATCACGACAACGCAGGAGAAAGGGGCTCTGGTATATCTCTTCACACCTTCCTCTCAGGACAGGTGGTTAATTTCCGTTTCTTATCTAGATTTTCAATTTCGATGAAGATGAAGCATTTCTGCCTTCGGACCTCAAGCCAGACATCAAACCCCCGGCAACCCCGAAATACGATTTCGTAGAAGACGACTCCTTCTTTCCGTCATTTCTCAGACGTGATATAATCAATTTTATTAATTCCATTGATTTCGTGGCGAATGGATGTTGCAGATGAGACGCTGGTAGGGCTCACTCGGGTTTACATACATGTAAACAAACAAGCGCGCATCAACTTATCTAATCAACCATGGCAGGCCTGGACTTGGACACTGCAGGAAAATGGTTGAGCAGGGTGCCGATTGTGAAGTTGCAGTACCGTAAACCGTCGGAAGGAGTGCCGGAAGTTGTGTCCGCACTGAGAAGAAGCCTGAATAGTCTGGAGAGTGGAGACAGGAATGGGCGGTACGATTTTCCGGGAATCTCGATCACAGATTGTTTTAGACGAGTGGCAGTGTGATAGGGCCACCCATCAGATTAGACACACGGGAGGATCAAGAGTGGAGACACAGGCGTCTGAGGTTGGGACTTGGGAGGGGACAGTAACAGACAATGAAAGCAGACAAGGGCGAGAGCCTGAGGACGCAACAGCCACAGTCCTTCCGTGCGACGCCGACACACCAGCCCACTAGCATGCGGTTATACTCCAAGTTGAAGCTTGGAGCCTGTACCAGACTCGTTGCAGCCCTGTCACAGTCAAGAGTATTGCTTCGTCTGCAGGAGAAGAGGTAGGGACTGGTGGGGGCATAGACTCGGAAGGTGCAGAGAGCTCAGAAGCCTTGACGGATTTGGTAGAGCACAGTAAATACCAGAAAAGATCGTATCATTTAAAGATTCCATGTCAAGCAGATTGTCCAAGAAGGATCTAGCAACTATCCAGCAGATCTTCTGAAAAGCGGCCATAAATTGTTCACTGCTGGGCATTTCTCATGATTTCTGAGAAAATCTGCTCGCCAGAGCTGCGCGTTTTTCTACGGAGAATCCAGGAGTTTCCCAGAGCGGGTTTCACTTCAATATGCCCTCAACCCAGAGGGAGGTTCGCATAGTAGAAAACATATGATGGTAGGCATCATGATCATTGGCAGACAAAGGGTGAGATTTACGCATCACTGGCAGACTGCATAACCCTGAACGTCTTCTCACCGCGTAGCGCTCTCTCCTACTTTCGCCCCATCGCTATCTCTGCCACTGTCGCTTACTAGGGAGGAGTGGAAGTCGACGACTCCGAGAGAGTATTCAAGTTTGCAGAGAAAACCGTAGCTTCGGGTGACTTGTCGCCATCGGCTCTGCGGGCCGCACTGCTCTCCCTTGCCCCCCTACAACCGCGACGTCCGATGCACGCATGTCTTCACAACCAGCCTCCAAGTCATCCACCCTCCCGTGGACCATAGCAACATGTTCAGAGCCATCTTTTCTCTGTTTATCCTGCAACACTTTCAGCCACTCCTCAATGTACACAGTTCCCGAGTCCGCACCGACCGACTCCGCTCCAGCACATTGCCATCCTTACTGACAATGCCGCCTTCGTTGCATAGCTGCCTTCATTGATATTGCCACCCTCGTGTGGACACAGGCGCTGCCTAGTCCTTTAACCTGAGTTTTAGGGAGCTATGCGCAGTCGCAAAGGGGAGTGTCGCCAAACAGGCCGCAGACAGGCATGGCTTGCGCTGTATGTCCCAAATTTCCTCACACCCCACAAACTGCTTACCAGTGAACTGCCAAACTTCACCAAAGGAACCATGAACGTATCGTGGGCGGTTTTTGTCGACCAGCATGGCAGCATCCCACTTCTCTGACTACTTCTGACCGAGCACGCTTCACGGGTGATTATTCCCGACGATACCAACCACCGAACTCCAACCCGTGCTATTACCCGCGCAGTGAGCGGATTCACACAGCTCGACACGGCAAACACCGGAAGTAAGCAGCGCACACCTCCACCCGTTCACAACATCCCAGGCCTTCTCCCTCCCGTGTCTTTTCCTTACTAAGGGATGCTGGGAAACGTGCGTCAGGCCGATCGGAAGGGCACACGTGGGAGCTGGGTGAGTACGGCTGATAGACTTATTCAGAACCCTTATTTACGACACTATATTACACACACCCCGTCCCCACCTCTTACCGCCGTCGGTCAAGTGCGGATTTGTTTTATAAAAAATAGAGATGCTAACCCTTGAATAATCTGATGTTCAGGAGAGTCCCTGGATTATTCGACGCGTTTCCACCAAGCAAGGAAAATCTTCTTTCATGAGTGGCGTGTTGGCCGCCGCGGCCTGGAACCTGTGCTCAGTTGCATCTCCACCCAGTGCAAACGATCCTTCTCCTGAACAGTACGTTAACAACTGCTCTCACGTTGACTTATCCGGGGCTTAAGCGTGATGGAGTCCCCCACCTTTCCGACCTAAAGGCTCGGGGTCCAAGCCGGCCGTTGGCAAGCCAAAGGGTGCCTAGTAGCTACCCGATAACGGGCACTTCATGGTAAGGCTCCGTGATATTTTACCTCGCTAAGGAACCGAGTATGGTTGCACAGATCAAATTGGTTTCGGAAGATTGTATTGTAGGGATCTAAGTGACGTGGAGGCTTATCTACAGCGCCATCTTCATCAATGTGAGACTGCGTGCAGACAGAGCGTCGCCAAACAGGGCGCTGACTGAGGTAGGTGTCGTAAGTCCAAAGTTTCCTCGCACTCCACAATCTGTTCACCGGGGAGGCCCCAGATTCCACCAAGACCAAGAGAAACATGAACTCATCACGGGCAGACTTGTCGCCAGCTTCTGACTTCAGACCGGACATGCCTTCACGGGCAAATATTACCGATGACGTTTAAGCCACTAGATCCGAACCTGCACCACGGCCTGTGCGGTGAACGCGTTCAGGACGCCCGGGTTTCTCCCTCCCATGTCTCGACGCAAGCGTGCATCAGCCGACTGGAAGGGAGTGAGAGGCTGAGGACCACGGGTGACAAGCCTCCTCGGAACATCTAGTACTTGCTCACAACACCATTCCCAATATACTTGCGACCGTGGCACTAGTACGGTACGCACCTCGTCCCCACTTTTTTGAAGAAGAAAAAAGATATACCAACAATCGGACCCAAATTACTCGAGAGGGTTCCTTTGGTTCTTCTGGATGGGTTTCTCACCAAGTAAGTAAAAACTCTATCTCGCTTAATCTAGCTGTCGTAATCAAATGATCTTCTCTCCCAAGTCGCGATGTTGATCGACGATCAGCACGTACGGAGTTATTTCGTTCTCAGGGGCTCAGCGCACTCTCAGCGCTCATCATCTAAGCCGAGATATACCAATCTCACAAACACTATCTCCCGTCGTTCCTGGGATTCCGTATACAGTAATGCCTTTTCCCTTTGTCCCCGCGGGCCCTCTTCGGAGCATGGCATCGAGCGCACCGCGGCCCACGCACGCGTAAGTGAGCAATCTCGATCCCCGATCAGGTTTTCGCGATTACTCACAAATGCTGAAACTACTACAGTATAAGGTCGCTCGTGGGTACTTGGAACTTTTGCCTCTCAAATCCGAAACTGTGGCCGTGGTTGGTTGGTGGCTGTAGGTTTCTAGGAGTTTTTGTTCCCAGTTACTGGAGAGATCCCCGGGATGAGAAGACTGAAGACTCACTTCGTCGGATACTTTGCTTATTCATCTTCGTATTGGGATTTCTTCATGTGAAAAGAACCCGGCGGTCAGATGTACGGTTCCTCCAATTGAAGTTGGCCTCGCCTTTAGCTGTGCTTGTGGGTTGGTTGGCCATGTCCAGCCGACGATTATCTCTGCCTGGTGGAGAACTGATTATGGTTGCATAGCGGCCCGGGTGCCGTGGTGTCATCCAATCACATACCCTCCTTTCTGTAGCTCGGACCACATCAATGGCCTAGAGTACGCGCTTCGTTTTATTCCATCCACTTGGGCATATATCTCTCTCGAAGTGAAGTCACGGACTGACACTGCCAGTAGCTCCAAGCGTCGGAATTCAATGCAAGATATGGAGACAACACGTAATATTGGGACAAGATCGGTGACAAGCGGCAGTACAGTCAATGCACAAAACAAGAAAGCAGGTATCAGACGGGGAAAAGACGAAGCACTCCGAAGCTAGTTGATACAAATCATACAATTACGGTATTGTTACTTCCTTCGGCTACTCACACAAACTTTGTTGGATCCTCTACCTCAACGTCTTCATAGAAATGCCCTTTAGGGATCCGGTTGGCCATGGCCGGGAGCGGGTGGGACCTGAAGAGGGATACACATTGATAGATGAGAACCTGCGTAGAATTTCTCGACGTCGAAAACTGACCCGAGCATTCTGCAGCGCATGGTTATGAAGTTGGTGCTGAATGAAATGAGCGAACGGATCTGGGGGCGGCGCCTCAGCCATTGGTCTGATGGAGATCGGGGACGTCCATCTAATATCGTGAGCTCAACATATTGTGATGAAGATTCTAATACTGCCAAACTCTATCATCGTCTGTGTTGAGGGCTCTGAAGTTGGAGGGGATTAAATCACGAACCTGTCGAAGGTTGGGCATTCTCAGCAAAGGCTATAGTGAGTGGAGGTAATACAGCCCTACCCTGTCCAGAATACGACGAACCGCCGTGAGACTCGTCACAGCAGGGCTCGGGCTAAAGGGTCTTCCGTAATTGTGGTGGGACACAGCTAGCTATTACAGAAGAAGACAGAAGAAGACAAAGAGTGTAGTGTGATGAGGGGCTCTGAACCTTGAGAGGGCGGATTAAGTAGTTGTAGGGCGAGGGAGTGGGACGGGATGTGGAAGGACTGAATTGGAAAACGAGTCGAAGGAGGCATTACCCCGCTCTTGCCAGTGGTCCTGATCATAAAAGATGATCTGAGTGGGAAACTTTGGGGAAATTACGATACTGGTACGATGAGATCTCCGAATGGGCATGCACACTCGGACGGATTTCTTGGACGGTCCGTGTTCGGTACAAAGTAGATCATTTCGAGTTCCGAGTCGTGTGGTCACGGCCCTCACTGTTCTGCGACCCCAAAATATGGAAGCTAGATAAGCATAAGAATGATCAGCACGTCCCTGGGAAGGTCAAGTCGCCGTTGCTGACTCTAAGTGAGGAGTCGGGAAGAGAAATGAAATCAACTAACTGTACTAGGCTGCGCCCTAGGACTTGGATGTCCTAGATCTCCTAATATCAAAACTGGGTGAAATAGCTACTGAGCTCAAAAGGCCAAATCAGTAAAATCCGGGAGGGAAACTGACGAACACGACGCTAATGGCAGATGGTGAGTCACAGCGACGCGACTCTTCTGTCCCCGTCACGTCTTCACGGGAGATGGAGCTGATAACTTTGACGGACGAGAGATTACACCCAGGCCTGTGCGTACTGCGTGAAGATGAGGCATGGGCGTAGGCTGAATTACGTGCACGAACAGAAATACAGGCGAGATGACATTTTTACCGATGCTGAAGCGCTTTTTTTTTTTTTTTTTTTTTTTTTTTAGAATCCGCATTTGTTACACGCTGCATGTATGTAGTTACAAAGACGCGTGCGGGCGACAAGACTGCCCGGTTGGTAGGAATGGTAGTGTGATGGGGAATATGTGTTGCGAGCTGGCGTGTGGATGGTGGAATTGTGACTGGGCCATGCGGCCCCTGTGGTTATCCGTGGTCCTCATCCTCGTCCTCCTCCTCCTCCGGCGGCGCCTCGCGCCGCCATGGTCTAATGCACGCCTGTGATGCTGCCAGAAAGTTTCCTAAGGCCTCGCCTCCTTTCTCCGTGCCAAGGATGGTTGATAGTGAGAGTGTGTTCGATATTGGCAGGAGGAATTGCCTCCGTGCTGCGGTGTATAGCGGGCATGCCGCAATGACATGTTGAGCCGTTTGGAGGGGTTCCCCGCACTGGCAGTTATGTGGGTCAAATGAACTAGGGCGGAAGCGGGCAGTGTACTCGCCGGTGAATGCATGACCCGTGAGGAGTCGTATACATGTGGCCACGATGGGCCTTGGGAATTTGGTGATGCCTCGGGTGAACGGGGGGAGGCTGCCATCTGGTGGGTTAGTGAGCGCCAGGTAAGCGGGTTGGAGGCGCGGAGCTGCCATCCAGATGTTTCTCCACTCATCTATTGCTTCTTGTCGCATTGTGATTCTTAGTTGGGCCTTCGTTGGTGGGGGTGGGGGAAGGGTTGGGCCTTGGCGCGCAGTTTCCGCTGCGACGGCCTTGAGTCTCCGGAGGGGAATTGATCCCTTGGCAGCCGGGAGCCATCCTATGTTAACCTGTAGCGTTGGTTGAGCATCAAGGATGTCGGAGAGGGAGGTGGAAAGGTTCTCAATTTGGTCATGGTGGTCACGGGTGCCCGATCTGAGGCACTCCTTGGCGACTTTGGCATCCGTGGATCGGATTTCTGTGGGGCCATCTTCACCATTGGGGGGAAGGTCACGTATGTAGTTGGCGGCTAGTAGGATGGCCTCGTAAGCTGCGTCCGAAGTGCTTGCATTTGGGCCAAGACACTTCGTCGCGTGGCCGATTTCCTTGCCAAGTCGCCAGGCTATACATACTGCAATCCCGGTTGGAGTGCCATCCCTATCATTTGGTTTTGAGCCTTGGCAGAATAGAATGAGTCTTTTGTTGTGTCGGTTCGTAGTTGCCTGCTCGATTTGCGTGGTGAGGAGTTTCCTGCCTTCACCTCGCGGAATAACTTCAAGCGCGTGGAGTCGCTCATTTTGGGGGGGAAGTCCATCAGGAAAAGTGTCAGTACTTTTTCTTGTCTTTTAGTACTTTTCTTGTCTTTAGTACTTTTCTTGTCTTTTTGTCTTTTGTCTTTTAAAAAAGACAAGAAAGACAAAAAAGTCATGAAAAAAGTACTGAAAGACAAGAAAAAGTACTGACACTTTTCCTGATGTCTTGCCCGGAGGTTGAGGTGGTAGTTGAATGGCCGTCTGGCTTCTTGAGGGACGAGCGCTGCAAGTCGGGTGAGCGGGGTGGATGGTGTCGGGTGGGGTGTGAGGGGGATGTTGTTGTCAATTTCGTCCGCATTGCACCATGGCAGTCCGAGCCGTTGGATTAATTGCGAGCTATGTGGGATGGAGAGTAGGGAGAGTGCCGCAGTCTTGGATAGCATCTGCAGGCGGATGTGAATCATGCTGAAGCGCTGACGACTGAAGTTCAGGAACAGTTCGGAAACTTCACCCACGTGACCCACCGGAAAATCGCAATGAAATCTGCCTATCGAACAAAACGACCGAGAGTTGTGACGCGGATACCTGGCCTGCTAGTGGGGGCGAACTGTGCTGTATGAGCATGGGGATAATGCACAGCCCATGAGATGATAGTTTTCCCATAATGGATAGATTACAGTCTTTACGGTAATCGAGAAAGTCCAGACTCCTGGGAGAAGTTTTACAGTAACAATTACACAGCACGCGAGCCAGCTGGTCGTATATTATGATTGTACATACCAAGCCGCATAGTACAGTACAAGAGCAACCTCTACGTCATAGTTCCCATAATGGATAAATTACAGTCTTGCATATGAACGAGTTTGCTGTAATGCTTCCAGGACCAAAACGCCACTGGCACGGACACCGTGACACGTGCCGGAAATGCCAGTGAAACGCCTCAGTCGCCGCGTCTTTACGGCTGGAGCCTGAGATTAGCTCTTCAGTGGCCATTCCAATCAAGCCGTAATCTCTTCTTGCATAGCCCATCATGCCTAGCACTTCCCCGTCGTGATGTGTCCTGCCGTACTCCCAAATCAAGTCCGAGAGTAGGTCTTCCAGATAGGCTGAGGGAGTCCTCTAGGCGGGAAAGGGTGTCACGGTAGCGCCTGTCTGTGGTGGACACTGGTGGTGACCCTGGGGTTGTGTGGTCGTTCCTGGAGAAACTTCCCCATGATGAAGCCAAACAAGGGGGTGGCGGGATGAAAATCGAGTACTAAGGGTAGAACTTTTTTATTTCGGCCAGGTGACCCCCCCCCCACCTTCCTAAAGTAGTATGTTGTACCCACGTATATTTGTTTTTCCAAGAATAAATAACATGGACGCATATTACTCAGCGTTGGATTCTTTCGTTCCGTTATGCTTGTTCTACGGTCTGCACCTATCTATGGCTCATGAATTCAACGTTTTTGTCCACACACCAACTTTTGGTGTATCCTGCCAGGAATCTGTCAAGCAGAACATTAAACAAGCAAGCCTCGATCAACACCTCAACCTCCTCAACGCTGACAAACCGTGTGCCCATATCTTCCGGTTGCCCCTCGTTTTATGTAGACAGGAAATAGCCAGGTTTATCATGTTCTATATCCCCATACCCCGGATGTACTTCTAGATCTAATAAAAAGTCCTCTCTAAAACCTGGCGCAGTTTGTCTTCGACAAGCAAATACTGAGTCCTGCACTTTATTACACTGCAGTGACTGCACGTTCTCCCTTCTCTTGTTCCCCTTATCTCTATTGCTTGCCTTTTGGACTTCAGACGCTCACATGTCACATGATCTTGTAGGTTTAGGTGGGTTGTCTGCCAGGCTGACAGTCTGCGTTGCACGCCTCCTGCGAGTATCCGGAGGGTCTTGGATGACTTTCCAAAGACGTTGGACGAAACATACAACCGCACGCTGCGGGGTATCGATGAGGAGAAATGAGAATATGCACAACGACTTTTCCGAATTCCGATGCCTCAGTGTCTACTATTCGACGACTTCGCGTCGAAGAACTCACCGCAATGATCAAAGTGTCCTAGCTCTCCCCCACCCCTTCCAGTCATGTGATGCCTTTCGACACCATTTTTCTAAGTCAAACATGAGGTCTATTATGTCATTTATGTGTGTATGTACAGTACAGATAAATTTTATGCTATGATGGGCAGCGCATAATGTTCCATACCACCAGCACCCTCCTCCGACATACACCCATCACCACCCGAGTCCATAGTCCAACCAACGATATAGGTGGTGCCATTACGAACAATGTCAGCTCCGTGCTCAAGTCTCCTGATGGATGTGGTGATGATTGTGGAGGTGGCGAAGGCAAGGAAGGTATTAGCTGATCTCGAACATACAGACATCACAGCCAAAACAGCCACAGTCGCCGCCACCGCAGAGGATGACGACGACTGTCCCAGATCTGTCACCGCCGGTATGGACGAGACGATTAGAGCTCAGTTGCGTCCGTGGTAGGTGCTTCCTCTCGTGGTTTGGGTGTGTCGTAACACGTGCAGCGTCCTCCCTTGTGCACTAGGTCGGGGAATACCTCCTGACAGAAGGCGTACTTGGATAGAGCGACCGTTTCCCTGATGGGGCGCTGGGTCATAAGCTAAGTCTTTGCAGCGACTTAGTGGACTGAGGAGTAGCGAGTTCCCGCCTTATCAGTGCGTCGATAAGACCCCGCTTTAATTGGGAGGAGAAAGAGACTTCTGGTATTTAGACAGGAGACTCAACTTGCCGCTATCTGGCCAAGTTGGTCGCCCTTAAGTACCCTAAGGAGACTACAAACGCGTACAAAATATTACCAACCAAGCACGAGGGGCACAGCAATCTGAAACAACACGATACTGGCCGTCTGTCCATCCACATCACAACGAGGCACTACACGCATCAATGACAAGTGATCCGATCAATCCATACAGTACTAGCCCGGTTCAGGAACTTACCCCGGTTGTGACCGGCTCCTGGGACGAGGCTAGCTTGTACGCCTCGTGGACCGGGGTAAGTTCCTGAACCGGACTAGTACTGTATGGATTGATCGGATCACTTGTCATTGATGCGTGTAGTGCCTCGTTGTGATGTGGATGGACAGGTGGCCAGCATCGTGTTGTTTCAGATTGCTGTGTCGTCTATTTTGCTTAGTGATACTTTGTACGCGTTTGTATCCTTCTCGGTGTACTTAAGGACGACCAACTTGGCCAGGTAGCGGCAAGTTGAGTCTCTTGTCTAAATAACAAAAGCCTCTTCTCCTCCTACTCAAAGCGGGGTCTTATCGACGCACCGATAAGGCGGGAACCCGTTACTCCAAAGACCTCTAAGCCGCTATAAGGACTTAGCTTATGACTCAGCGTCCCACCAAGGACAGAGTTACTCTACCCAAGTACGCGTTCTGCCAGGAGGTATTCCCCGACTTAGTGCACAAAGGAGGACGCTGCACGTGCTTCGACACGCCGAAGCCCAAGGAGGAGCCAGCTACCACGGACACAACTGAGCTCTAATCGTCTCGTCCACACCGGCGGTGACATTAGACTCAACTTTGTTAAAAACTACGGCTAGCAGCAGCAAAGACAGCATAGACATCGACCATCCAGAACACCTCACAAAAGAACAGTTACTCGTCACAAGACCCAACTCGAGAATCAGAAGACTCGAAGCATACGAATCGGCCAACAAGAAAGGGAAAGCTATCCAACTATTCTGCAGAACCAGCAACCTAGAGATCAAAGACGCTGGACCAGTGACCCTACACAACGGAGTGTGGCACCGCATTCTACCAGGAGCAACCAGGAAAGACTTCGTACTTGGAAAGCCCGAACCCAGCATACACAACTTCGATATCAGCATCGAAACCAGTGACGCAACCACCCCAAGCATAGTGATAGAAGAACCAGTCAAAGAACCGGCCAAAGGAAAAGAACCGGCCAGAGAAAACCCAAGCCGAGACTCCTCAGACGACGAGGACAATCAAATAGACGAACAAATTCGTCGAAGCCCAATCCAACGAAACACATCCTTCGCACAAGTAGTGGCGACAAAACAGAAACCCCGAACCGTGCAAACCACCCCAAAACAACCCCAACCAACAACCCTAATGGCCACCCAAACCACCACCCAAACCACCACCGCTGCGACGACCGCTGCCCAAGCCAACGTCACCAAAGCCTTCCAAAAAGCCCTCCAACGTGCCCCTCCACCCGGAGGAGGCGGCGGAGGAGGCGGTGGAGGAAGCGGTGGAGGAGGCGGTGGAGGAGGCGGCGGAGGAGGCGGTGGAGGAAGCGGTGGAGGAGGCGGTGGAGGAGGCGGCGGAGGCGGAGGAGCGGTGGAGGAGGCGGTGGAGGAGGCGGTGGAGGAGGCGGTGGCGGAGGAGGCGGCGGAGGAGGCGGCGGAGGAGCGGGACCGAACCCACTCCAACCAGTGGCTGTGGCACAAGATGTGCGAGCAATGGGCAAACTCCCGGAAACGTTCGATGGCGACAGAACCAAAGCCGACGACTTCATTAAAGAAGTAAAAGGATACCTACGCCTCAATGCAGATGTAAGCGGCTTCAACTCGCCCATGAAGAAGATCGCCTTCACCCTCACCCACATGAAAGGAGAAGACGTCACGGGGTGGACCAGAGACATAGGAGCCATGCTTGACGCACTGGACCCCATCGCCGACAACGTTCCCCTGTTATGGGACCAATTCCTAACCGAATTCGCGGCCCAGTACCTCGACTCGGCCAAGGAAGACCGAGCCCGCACCGCCCTGCAAAACCTGGCCATGAAACCAGGGGAGATAGACCTATACATCTCGAAATTTGAAGAGCTAGCTCGCAGAGCTGGCTACACCGCAGGAGACAACGCGACAACCCGACTCTTCCTGCTCGGCCTCACCCCCAAAACGATGACAGATGTCATGGCTAGCCCGCCAGTAAGGGGATATGAAGCCATAAAACAAAGAGCCATCGAAAGCACCATCGCCCAGAGGACCATCCGCGACCTACTCGCAATACGACACGACCCAGCCAAGGCGGACAACAGAGCAAACTTCCCCTTCCAGCAAAACAGGGGACAACGACACCCCTTCTTCCAGAAACCAGCGAACCCACAACCGTATCGGCAACCGTACCACTCATCGAACGCCCCGAGATGGATGAACAACCAAGCTGTGCCGATGGACCTCAGTAGGTCAAGGGCACCCAACGCTTACCAACAGAGAGGAGGGCAATCGCAAGCACGAGGACGAAACAACTGGTGCTCCAGGGCCAACGTCGCTAACTTCCCTCCCAGGAACACTAGCAACGCTTGTTTCAACTGTGGAGAAATAGGACACTTTGCCCGAGTCTGCCCAAGCAAAGGAAAGACGAGAGCAAACCTCATTGACTTCGACCCGAGCGAAGAAACCATCTACGAAGGGAGCAATCCCGAAGTGGACAGGGTCGCCTTCCTCAAAGCGGAGATCAACGCGATGACCTTCGACGAAAAGCAACTAGCTGGCGAAAGAAGTAGGAGAGGAGAGTCCACAGGATTTTCCAACAGCTTAATCAGATCGGCACTGATTAAGCAAGGGAGCGATAGCGATAGCGATGTATATATATCAGCACGAAAATCAATGACAGTCCGATGCTATATCCATTCGATCGCGAAAAGAGCCGAAACGATCGCCCTGGTCGACTCCGGGGCAACAGAAAACTTCATGAACCTCACCTACGCCAGATGGCTAAAACTGCCGATCAAACAATTGGCAAGACCACGAAAGCTATTCAACGTCGACGGAACGGAAAACAAAAATGGCGAAGTCAAATTCTACACCGACCTGCAAGTACAAACCAGATCAACGCGAACCCAGCTGAGATTCTTCCTCTCCGACCTGGGCGACCACAAAGCGATCCTGGGGTACTCATGGTTCGCAGCGGCCCAACCAAAGATAGATTGGAGAAAGGGCTGGATCGACCACACCCAACTACCAATCATCCTACGAGCCCATAACGCAAAAAAGGCAGTCTTCGTACCAAGGAACCGAAACGTCCCCCGAAGACCCGACCAGGACCGATACTATATAGGTCGCGTCACAGTACACCCGGCCCAACCAAACGAAAAACCACCACACGCCATCCCAGCCGAATACGAACGACACAAAAAGGTATTCAGCGAAGAACAGTCGCAACGGCTGCCCAAACACACAGTATGGGACCACGCCATCGAACTACTACCCAACGCCCCCGCAACGCTCCCCGCAAGACTCCTCCCCCTCAATCAAGCCGAACGAGAGGAGATGCACAAATTCGTGGCTGAACATCTAAAACGAGGAACCATACGAGAATCATGGAGCCCCTACGCCGCCAACTTCTTCTTCGTCAAAAAGAAGGACAAGAAACTACGCCCAGTACAGGACTACCGCCCAATTAACAAATGGACCGTGAAAAACAGAAACGTCTCCCCCCTAATTCCCCAAACCATCGACCGCCTCAGCGGGTGCACCCTATTCACCAAGTTCGACGTAAGATGGGGGTACAATAACATCCGCATCAAAGAGGGAGACGAATGGAAAGCGGCCTTCCTCACTAGCGAAGGGCTGTTCGAGCCAACTGTCATGTTCTTCGGGCTCACCAACTCACCGGCCACCTTCCAGATGATGATGAACACAATCTTCCGAAGGGAAGTCGCACAGGGATGGCTATCGGTCTACATGGACGACATCGCCATCCACACCAAACCGAAGGAAGGCGAGACCGAAGAGCAACACCGGCAGAGACACACAGATTACACGCACCTCGTCCTCGACAAACTTGAAGAAAACGACCTATACCTAAAACCAGAGAAATGCGACTTTGCGAAAGACGAAATCGACTACCTCGGAGTAATCGTCGGAAGAAACAAGATACGCATGGACCCCACGAAACTCAAGGGGGTCGCAGACTGGACGATCCCCCGCACCCCAACTGAAGTGCGACAATTCCTAGGTTTCACCGGTTACTACCGATACTTCGTCCCGAACTACTCAAAAATCGCCCGCCCACTACTAGACCTCACAAAGAAAACTACCGATTGGCACTGGGGAGAAAGCCAGCACCGAGCGTTCAAGGAACTTAAATCCAAAATGTGCTGCAGCCCGGTACTCACACAACCCGATTTCAACAAACGATTCTACCTTCAAACAGACGCCTCCGCATACGGCGTGGGCGCCGTACTCTCGCAAAAGGGAGAAACTTCACCAACTTTAGCCAAACGCACAAAACCGGTCACGCACCCGGTCGCCTACTACTCTGCAACATTTATCCCAGCAGAACGAAACTACGACATCTACGAGAGGGAGCTGCTAGCCGTGATGAAATCCCTCGCACACTGGTGACCGTACCTGGGTTGGACAAAAGAACCGTTCACCATCTTGACCGACCATGCCAACCTCCAGTACTGGAAGTCACCTCGAAACCTGAACAGACGAACAGCACGATGGCACGCAGACCTCCAAGAGTACGACTACGAAATACAGCACGTACCAGGCAAGGACAATGTCCCGGCCGATGCGCTGTCACGACCACCAGGCATAGACCAGGGAAAAGACGACAATCAAGGAATCACTGTACTCCCACCATCGAAATTTATAAATCGATCGGAATTGGAGACAACGCCATTCCCTGAAGAGAGAAAAAGGATGGCCATGATCCTCGCCCACGACCACGCCACTGCAGGACACCCGGGAAGAGACGAAACGATAAGACGAGCAAAGCAGGGACCACGATGGCCAGGGATGAATCAATGGATCGCCGACTACGTCAGAGGATGCGCAACCTGCCAACAAAACAAAATCATAACTCACAAAAAGAAAATTCCCCTGTTCCGCATAACAACTGACGAACGAACCCTTCCCTTCCAACAGGTAGCAATGGACCTCATCACCGGACTCCCGATGCATAAGGGAAAGGACGCCATCCTCACCATCGTTGACCACGGATGCTCGCGAGCGGCCATCTTCCTCCCATGCTCCACGACGATAACGGGACTAGGGATAGCCCAACTATACCTAGATAACGTCTACAGATGGTTCGGACTCCCCACCAAAGTCATCAGTGATAGGGACCCACGCTTCACCTCCCACTTTGGCCGAGAACTGGCGAAAAAGCTAACTACCCAACAGAACCTGTCAACGGCCTTCCACCCACAGACAGATGGAATTTCCGAAAGGAAAAACCAATGGGTAGAACAATACCTCCAACTGGTGACTTCATCGGCCCCCGAAGACTGGACCCATTGGCTGACGATAGCGTCGGCGGTACACAACAACCGGAGAAACGAAACGACTGGCCTATCGCCCAATCAGATCCTTCTGGGGTACGAACCCGAACTGCTCCCAGCAGAAACGCCCCCATCAAAGAACGAAGCCGCGGAAAATCGAATATCCGTCATGAATGAAAGAAGGGCCCAGGCCATCGATGCCATCAACAAAGTCGCAGAAGGGAAATCAGTGATCCCATCACAATACAAAATCGGAGACGAGGTCTGGCTCGAGGCAACCCACCTAAAAGTCCGGCATCAGAAGACCAAACTAGCCCCAAAGCGGTATGGCCCCTTCAGGGTCATCAAAGAAGTCTCCCCGGTGTAGTGTTTCGGCGGCTACAAGAGCCGAGCCGAGCCGTTAGCCGAGCCACAATTAGCCGGGCAGTCAGCTTGTTAGCCGAGCTGCGCCGTGGGCACCCATGCCACTTAGCCGCGCCGAGCCGCGCCGCCAAAATAGCCGGCGTTTCTCCGGCTAGAGTGCGGCTCAGCTCCCAATCCAGATCGCGAAAATTGTAGTCAAATCTTAGTTCCCATACATCAAACTACAGCTCTACAACAAAATCGACGCGTGATACATCATCGCCTACATGTACCTCAAAGCCCAACGTCTCAAACTACGAAAACATGCTACTTCCAGGACCTTGTACGAGTGGCCCGAGCGGGTGTTTGATGTATGTACCGAGACGGTTTAGCAATCGCGCGAGTCGAAGAGCGAAGGCTAAATAAATCTAGTTAGTGCCGCTATTCATAGAGGGCGAGGTCACTTACACCCGACTAGTGAAGATAGGTGCACGGTCCACGCTGACATGGGGTGGTGCTTTGATGGGCTGATCAGTCACGGTTTCCGAGCACTGTAAGAGGATGGAATGAAGGAACTGATAGTCCGGTTTCTTGTCAAAGCCAAGAGAACGGACATAGGTGACGAATTTGCAGAAGGGAGCGGGTAAGCCTTCGCACAGCTCTTCCACTGTGATCGATGTTTTCTTACGGAGGACTACCTCCTCGTCGTTGCCTGCGGAATTGCTGGTCCAAGGCAACTCGCCGAGTGCTGAATAAATGATGGTATAGGCGAGAGACTCTAGGTCATCACGACGCGACTGGACATTGCCTTGCTGGCCACTGATGGATGCGAACGGAAGGGTACCAACGATCGAATGATTCGTTGTGAAAGGGATATGTAAATAAGTTGCGGGATTACGGAACAATCGTACCAAGCCGAAATCGATGAGAAAGAGGGTAGGAGGAAGGTTATCAGCACGAATCATGAAATTCCCAGGTTTAATGTCACGATGGATGTAGTGTCGATCATGAAGTGACTGGACTGCTAAGAGCTGCATGTGAGGGTGTGTTTAGGTTTAGTATGATTGTTTGTTTTATATAACGTACCATTTGGGTGGCGTACGAGAATGTCTTCCTGTGGTCAAACTCAAGCTGATCGATCAGGTCGCCCAGTGAAGTTCCGAGATGATCGAGGACAATAACTTCATATATACTTTCCTTGCCGTACCAGAGTACTCGAGGGATTCCTCTGCCACCGGCGATAGTTGTATACACGTTGTGTTCATGACTGAGCCTTGAAGGTAAGCCGCATGGGTGCCCTATCTTCACAGCAACATCACCCCCCGTCGCAATGTCTTTTCCTAGATAGACACTCCCTAACGAACTCAGGAAAGTGTGTCAAACTCGAGTCAGAGTCGAGCTCACCAGATCCCCCAGTACCGAGTAGGTTACATACTCTGTACCGGCCACCAACACGCACAATATCTGACTTCGAGGGAGAGAATCGCTTCTCCGAGGTATGTCGTGGATTTCGAAGGCGCGTAGTCGTTGTCACCGCCGGTATGGACGAGACGATTAGAGCTCAGTAGTACTCGTGGTAGTTGTCTCTTCCTTGGGCTTCGGTGAATCGAAGCACGTGCAGCGGCCCCCTTTATGTACTAAGTCGGGAAACACCTCCTGGCAGAAGGCGTACTTGGGCAGAGTAACCGTGTCCTTGGTGGGACGCTGGGTCATAAGCTAAGTCTTTCGTAGCGACTTAGACGACTGAGGAGTAGCGGGTTCCCGCCTTATCAATTCGTCGATAAGACCCCGCTTTGAGTGGAAGGAAGAGACTTCTGTTATTTAGACAGGAGACTCAACTTGCCGCTACCTGGCCAAGCTGGTCGTCCTTAAGTACACAAGGAAAGCTACAAACGCGTACAAAGTATTAGAAACCAAACACGAGGGGCACAGCAATCTGAAACAACACGATGCTGGCCTGCTGTCCATCCACATCAAAACGAGGCGCTACACGCATCAATGACAAGTGATCCGATCAATCCATACAGTACTAGCCCGGTTCAGGAACTTACCCCGGTCCACGAGGCGTACGAGCTAGCCTCGTCCCAGGAGCCGGTTACACCACACCGCCGCTTAGACTAGATGTCCGCATCTAGTCCATACCCCCTCTGAACTGAGCCGTCCTCCTCCCTCGGTACCCCCGGGTGCGCTGCTCGGGGCGTCCCACCATTCGGAGATTGCCCGTCTTACTGCCCAGCCGGGCCATCTCGAGGCGTGCCCTTGACGCCTCCTGGGCCTCCCGCATACCTCGCTGCTCGGCCTGGAGGTGGTCGATGCGGAGCTTGAGGTCCAGGAGCGAGATCTCGAGCTCCCGGAAGCGTGCGACTTCAGCTTGGAGAGGCCAGTCCCCGTTGTCCCGAACTTCCTGGACGAGCATGCTGTAGACGCTAGAACTGCCTTTAAGTAGGGCGAGCAGCCAGGGTTGCAAGGGGAGGACGACGTCTTCGTCTTCGCTGTCGATGTCGCGCTCAGCGTATACCTCGGCGACGTAGGGGGCCTCACTCGGGGAGTGACTCTTGGGGAGTCCCGCGACCCTACCGTCGGCGAGCTGCTTGACCCACCACGCGGGCTGGTAGTACCCGTCTTGGATGGGGATGACGAAGTTAGGGGCCCTCTCTTTGATGTTGAGTACGTACCCCTCTGGTGCGTCCTCCCTTGGCTGTACGCGGGCCAGCGCTTCTTCGAAGCGGAGCTTCTGCAGGGCCATCTGCTCGCTCCAGGTGTCGGACTCGGTACGGTGGTCAGCTTCCCTCTTACGGATGGTGGCCAGGAGCCCCTGGGCAATGTGCATGAGGGAGATGGGGTCGTTCGGCTCCAGCTGGAGGCCGACGGCGGCAGTGGACGGTGAGAGGGGTGGTGCCATTGGGGGTGGTGTCCCTTTGGGCGAGCAGATGGAGGGGTTGTTGGAGGCGTCGGACATGACTTACCCGTGGAACACGCAGTATTGGTCGTAGCAGAAGCAACGATGTAGGAGGATGTGGTCCTGGGGGAGCTTATTGAGGTACAAGTAGAGGAAGTGTCGGAAGGGCTGGCCGGGGGCGAACTCGAAGTAAGCGGGCTTTTTGTCCCTGGTGACGGTGCAGTGGAGACGTTCGATGAGGGGTTTCTTGGGCAGACGGGGCACGATGTGGAACTGTAGGTGTAGGAGTAGGATTTGTTGGAGTGGCCGCGAGTCTTTCTTGTCGTCGCGGATGTACTCAAGGAGGGGCTGGTTGGTTGGTCGAGAGGCCAGGGTGAAGAGGATGACGGTTTCAGCGTTCCCTGTCGCCCTTTTATCTTCTCAGTCGGGCGCCTCCGTTGATACTCCCTGATCAGCTCGTCCGCGTGGACCTGGTCAGCAGGTTCCCATGTGTTGTCGTGATCGGGGTATCCCTTCCATTTGATTAGATACTGAAGGCGCTTGGTGCGCCCATATTGCCTGTGACTTTCGATGCGTTCTACCTCGAATTCTTCTTCTCCACTGATAAGGTCTGGTGATGGTCGGGAGAAGTTAGGCCCGTGGGCGGTCGTCTCATGATAGGGCGATAAGAGGGATGCATGGAACACGTCGTGAATGTTCCATGAGACGGGAAGTTTCAGCTTGTACGCCACTGGTGAAACTTCTTTGACGACCCTGAAGGGTCCATACCGCTTTGGGGCCAGCTTGGTCTTCTGATGTCGGACTTTCAGGTGGGTTGCCTCGAGCCAGACTTCTTCTCCGACTTTGTATTGTGACGGGATTACCGATTTCCCTTTTGCGACTTGGTTGATGGCATCGATGGCCTGGGCTCGCTTCTCGTTCATGACCGAGATTCGATTTTCGGCGGTCTCGTTCCTTGATGGTGGTGTTTCCGCTGGGAGCAGCTCCGGTTCGTACCCCAGAAGGATTTGATTGGGCGATAGGCCAGTCGTTTCGTTTCTCCGGTTGTTGTGTACCGCCGACGCTATCGTTAGCCAGTGGGTCCAATCTTCGGGGGCTGATGACGTTACGAGTCGGAGGTATTGTTCTACCCATTGGTTCTTCCTTTCGGAAATCCCATCCGTTTGCGGGTGGAAGGCTGTTGACAAATTCTGTTGGGTGGTCAGCTTTTTCGCGAGTTCTCGGCCAAAGTGGGAGGTGAAGCGTGGGTCCCTGTCGCTAATAACCTTGGTGGGGAGTCCGAACCACCTATAAACGTTGTCCAGGTATAGTTGGGCTATCCCTAGCCCAGTTATCGTTGTGGAACATGGAAGGAAGATGGCTGCCCGCGAGCATCCGTGGTCCACGATGGTGAGGATGGCGTCTTTTCCTTTGTGCATTGGTAGTCCGGTGATGAGGTCCATTGCCACTTGTTGGAAGGGAAGGGTCTGTTCGTCGGTGGTTATGCGGAACAGGGGAATCTTTTTCCTGTGAGTCATGATTTTGTTTTGTTGGCAAGTTGCGCATCCTTTGACGTAGTCGGCGATCCATTGGTTCATCCCTGGCCATCGCGGTCCTTGTTTTGCTCGTCTTATCGTTTCGTCTCTTCCTGGGTGTCCCGCAGTGGCGTGATCATGGGCGAGGATCATGGCCATCCTTTTTCTTTCTTCGGGGAACGGTGTGGTTTCCAGGTTTGACCGATTGATGAATTTCGAGGGTGGAAGTACAGTGACTCCTTGGTTATCGTCCTTTCCCTGGTCTATGCCTGGTGGTCGTGACAGCGCATCGGCTGGGACGTTATCCTTTCCTGGTACGTGTTGTATTTCGTAGTCGTACTCTTGGAGGTCTGCGTGCCAGCGTGCCGTTCGTCTGTTCAGGTTTCGTGGTGACTTCCAATATTGGAGGTTGGCGTGGTCGGTTAGGATGGTGAATGGTTCTTTTGTCCATCCTAGGTATGGTCGCCAGTGTGCGAGGGATTTCATCACGGCTAGCAGCTCCCTCTCGTATATGTCGTAGTTCCGTTCTGCTGGGATGAACGTTGCGGAATAGTAGGCGACTGGGTGTGTAACTGGTTTTGAGCGTTTGGCCAAAGTTGGTGAGGTTTCTCCCCTTTGCGAGAGTACGGCGCCCACGCCGTATGCGGAGGCGTCTGTTTGGAGGTAGAATCGCTTGTTAAAGTCAGGTTGTGTAAGCACCGGGCTGCAGCACATCTTGGATTTTAGTTCCTCGAACGCTCGGTGCTGGCTTTCCCCCCAGTGCCAGTCGGTGGTTTTCTTCGTGAGGTCTAATAGCGGGCGGGCGATTTTTGAGTAGTTTGGGACGAAGTATCGATAATAGCCGGTGAAGCCTAGGAATTGTCGCACTTCGGTCGGGGTGCGGGGGACTGTCCAGTCTGCAACTCCTTTGAGTTTTGTGGGGTCCATGCGTATTTTATTTTTTCCGACGATCACCCCTAGGTAGTCGATCTCGTCCTTTGCGAAGTCGCATTTTTCGGGTTTCAGGTATAGGTCGTTTTCCTCGAGTTTGTCGAGAACGAGATGCGTGTAGTTTGCGTGCCTTTGCTGATGTTGCTTTTCAGTTTCGCCTTCCCTTGGTTTAGTGTGGATGGCGATATCGTCCATGTACACCGATAGCCATCCCTGCGCCACTTCCCTTCGGAAGATGGTGTTCATCATCATTTGGAAGGTGGCCGGTGAATTGGTGAGGCCAAAGAACATAACGGTTGGTTCGAACAGCCCTTCGCTAGTGAGGAAGGCCGCCTTCCATTCGTCCCCCTCTTTGATGCGGATATTATTGTAGCCCCATCTTACGTCGAACTTAGTAAATAGGGTGCACCCGCTAAGGCGGTCGATGGTCTGGGGAATCAGGGGGGAGACGTTTCTGTTTTTCACGGTCCATTTGTTAATTGGACGATAGTCCTGTACTGGGCGTAGTTTTTTGTCCTTCTTTTTGACGAAAAAGAAGTTGGCGGCGTAGGGGCTCCACGACTCTCGTATGGTTCCCCTTTTAAGGTGTTCGGCCACGAACCTGTGCATTTCCTCTCGCTCGGCTTGGTTGAGGGGAAGGAGCCTTGCGGGGAGCGTTGCGGGGGCGTTAGGAAGTAGTTCAATGGCGTGGTCCCATACAGTGTGCTTGGGTAGTCGTTGCGACTGTTCTTCGCTGAATACCTTTTTGTGTCGTTCGTATTCGGTTGGGATGGCGTGCGGTGGGTTTTCGTTTGGCTGGGCCGGATGTATTGTGACGCGGCCTATGTAGTACCGGTCTTGGTTAGGTTTTCGAGGGATGTTTCGGTTTCTTGGCACGAAGACTGCCTTTTTGGCGTCATGGGCTCGTAGGATGATTGGTAGTTGGGTGTGGTCGATCCAGCCTTTTCTCCAGTCTATTTTAGGTTGGGCCGCTGCGAACCATGAGTATCCTAGGATTGCCTTATGGTCACCTAGGTCGGAGAGGAAGAACCTCAGCGGGGTTCTTGCTGACCCAGTTTGTACTTGCAGGTCGGTGTAGAACTTGACCTCGCCGTCTCGGTTTTCCGTTCCGTCCACGTTAAATAGTTTTCGCGGCCTTGCCAGCTGTTTGATTGGTAACCTCAACCATCTGGCGTAGGTGAGGTTCATGAAGTTTTCTGTTGCCCCGGAGTCGACCAGGGCGATTGTCTCGGCTCTTTTCGCGATAGAATGGATGTAGCATCGGACTGTCATTGATTTTCGTGCTGATATATACACATCGCTATCGCTATCGCTTCCCTGCTTAATCAGTGCCGACCTGATTAAGCTGTGGGAAAATCCTGCGGATTCTCCTCTCCTACTTCCTTCGCCAGCTGTTGTTTCTCGTCAAAGGTCATCGCGTTGATCTCGGCTTTGAGGAAGGCGACCCTGTCCATTTCGGGGGTGTTCCCTTCGTAGGTGCCCTCTTCATTCGAGTCGAAGTCGATGAGGTTCGCCCTTGCCTTTCCCTTGCTGGGGCAGGCTCGGGCGAAGTGTCCTATTTCTCCGCAATTGAAGCAGGCGTTGCCGTTGTTCCTAGGAGGGAAGTTGGCGACGTTAGCCCTGGAGCGCCAATTGTTTCGTCCTCGTGCTTGTTGCTGCCCTCCTCTTTGTTGGTAGGAGTTGGGCGCTCTCGACCTGCTAAGGTTCATTGGCACGGTTTGGTTGTTCATCCATCTCGGGGCATTCGATGAGTGGTATGGTTGCCGGTAGGGTTGCGGGTTTGCTGGTTTTTGGAAGAAGGGGCGTCGTTGTCCCCTGTTCTGTTGGAAGGGGAAGTTTACTCTGTTGTCTGCCTTCGGATCGTGCCGTATCGCGAGTAGGTCGCGGATGGTTCTCTGGGCGATGGTGCTCTCGATGGCCCTTTGTTTTATGGCTTCGTATCCCCTTACTGGTGGGCTGGCCATGACATCCGTCATTGTTTTTGGGGTGAGACCGAGTAGGAAGAGTCGGGTTGTTGCGTTATCTCCCGCAGTGTACCCTGCTCTTCGGGCCAGCTCTTCGAATTTTGATATGTACAGGTCTATTTCGCCCGGCTTCATGGCTAGGTTTTGTAGGGCGGTGCGGGCTCGGTCCTCTTTGGCCGAGTCGAGGTATTGAGCGGCGAATTCCGTTAGGAACTGGTCCCATAACATGGGGACATTGTCTGCGATGGGGTCCAGTGCGTCGAGCATGGCTCCTATGTCTCTGGTCCATCCCGTGACGTCTTCTCCTTTCATGTGGGTGAGGGTGAAGGCGATCTTTTTCATGGGGGAGTTGAAGCCGCTTACGTCCGCGTTGAGACGTAGGTACCCCTTTACTTCCTCGATGAAGTCGTCGGCCTTGGTCCTGTCGCCGTCGAATGTCTCCGGGAGTTTGCCCATAGCTCGCACATCTTGTGCTACGGCCACTGGTTGGAGTGGGTTCGGTCCCGCTCCTCCACCGCCTCCTCCTCCTCCACCGCCTCCTCCTCCGCCTCCTCCGCCTCCGCCTCCACCTCCTCCCCCGCCACCGCCTCCTGGCGGAGGGGCGCGTTGGAGGGCTTTTTGGAAGGCTTTGGTGACATTGGCTTGGGCGGCGGTTGTTGCGGTGGTGGTGGTCTGGGTGGTGGTCTGAGTTGCCATTGTGGTCGTGCTTTGGGGTTGTGTCAGGGTGGTTTTGGTGGCTTGTGGTTTTTGTTTTGATGCTACCGCTTGTGCGAAGGTTGTGCCTTGTTGGATTGGGCTTCGGCGAATTTGCTCGTCTATTTGGTGGTCCTCTTCGTCCGAGGAGTCTCTGCTTGGTTTCTCTCTGGCCGGTTCTTTCTCCTTGGCTGGTTCTTCTACTACTATACTCGGGGTAGTTGCGTCGCTTGCTTCGATGCTAATGTCGAAGTTGTGTATACTGGGTTCGGGTTGTCCGAGTACGAATTCTTTCCTGTTTGCTCCTGGTAGGATACGGTGCCACACCCCGTTGTGTATGGTCACTGGTCCGGCGTCTTTGATCTCTAGGTCGCTGCTCCTACAGAACAGTTGGATGGGTTTCCCTTTCTTGTTGGCTGACTCGTGTGCTTCGAGTATTCTGATTCTCGAATTGGGTCTTGTGACGATTAGCTGTTCCTTTGTTAGATACCTTGGGTGGTTGGTGTCTACGCTGTCTTTGCTGCTGCTAGCCGTAGTTTTTACGAAAGTTGAGTCTAATGTCACCGCCGGTATGGACGAGACGATTAGAGCTCAGTAGTACTCGTGGTAGTTGTCTCTTCCTTGGGCTTCGGTGAATCGAAGCACGTGCAGCGGCCCCCTTTATGTACTAAGTCGGGAAACACCTCCTGGCAGAAGGCGTACTTGGGCAGAGTAACCGTGTCCTTGGTGGGACGCTGGGTCATAAGCTAAGTCTTTCGTAGCGACTTAGACGACTGAGGAGTAGCGGGTTCCCGCCTTATCAATTCGTCGATAAGACCCCGCTTTGAGTGGAAGGAAGAGACTTCTGTTATTTAGACAGGAGACTCAACTTGCCGCTACCTGGCCAAGCTGGTCGTCCTTAAGTACACAAGGAAAGCTACAAACGCGTACAAAGTATTAGAAACCAAACACGAGGGGCACAGCAATCTGAAACAACACGATGCTGGCCTGCTGTCCATCCACATCAAAACGAGGCGCTACACGCATCAATGACAAGTGATCCGATCAATCCATACAGTACTAGCCCGGTTCAGGAACTTACCCCGGTCCACGAGGCGTACGAGCTAGCCTCGTCCCAGGAGCCGGTTACAGTCGTCATCAACGTTAAGAGAGAGAAATGATGGGTAAAGTCAACTTGGGGGATGCGTCGGTTCACTAAATTGCGAACTCCGATGTCAAATAAACACCAACAATATCGCACGCAACTGCTGTGCGATCATCTCTGTCAGTACAGACAGTAACGTGGCCAAGGAAAATATATTCTCATTGCAGTGACGTAAAAAAGCTGGGGTTAAGACTCGCAATCATCGTAGTTAATAAGGTCATTCAACAAATTGTCAAACGAAACAACAGGATCATCCACAAAGAGAGAGCTAAGCTCGCCAGTTGGCACCGACATACTCATGGCAGCTTCCGATATTGACCATCCGTTCATGAAGTTGAGGTGTTCTTTCTTGAGTGAATATTTCAGCATTTGAAGGGCCTCCATGAGAATTGGGCTGATTCGGTTTCGCTTCGCGGTGTCCGTGTCCTTTGCTGACGAGAACACACGCTCGCAAGGGACGGACGTTGCCTGGATCGGGAGATAATCCATCGCGATTGAGAACAGTGTTGGGAGTTCCAACCTATTAGCCTGTTGAGGGAGTTAGTTGTAGTACCAAAACGCCATTCAATTATAGGAATCACCTCACCTCCCAGAACCGCAGGATGTTGGTCTCCTCAGACGAGATTGGACCCGAAACATATTTTTGGAATTCAACATCCACACTGGACACATTACGTGTGGACTTTTTTTTGTATACAGAATCTTGGACTTTGACATCGCGTTGGAGCCACAGAAACCACTGGATCGGGTTGGACAGGGGAATCCGTCGTTGTAGCTTTAGACGTTGACGACTTCTGGCTACGGTACTGACGCATCTGCAAGTCGTGAGAAAGATGACTGAGGAGTTGAATTGTGTAGTCTTACGAGCGCCAGAATGATATCTTTGGCACGCCGGATATAGTGACCTTCCCATTCAGCTTGGATCCACGAGAGGCGCATAGCAGGGTTGAGGACTGTTCAATGAAGTCAGAGGTTAGAGCGACAAATCTTGATTCAAAGACTGACACATTGTGACGACATAAGCGTCTGTATCGTCCATTCGAATGTAGTATTTCTTTGCCCACCGCAGGCCGATTTCCGTCCAGGGCCGGAGCATCTCGTGCTGTTCCCCGAGTTTTTCCCATTCTGTCATAAACATCTCAAAACTGGATATCGCACGCGACAAAACCGGTGTGGATTCGGACGACATGCTTTGTTGACACGCGTGCGGAACCTGTTGTCACATGAGTGACTGTCCATGGGTTAAATAGACGACTCACGCTCAAGACAGTTTCTAACCCTTCAAGGATGTACCAATCAATTTCCAACAGCTTCCAATCGGAGAAGTCAACCAATTCAGTGTTAAGATACCGATCGAGAGCCTACATTAGATATTTGATTAGTCTCCACTGTAACACCGTCCAGTCGCTGAGATGAACTTACCGGCCGGAGAACTCTTAGACGTCGCAGCATCATAAAAACCGAATCCCACCTCGTCTTCACATCCCTCAGAAGTTGAAGCTCGGGAACTTGGACGATACGACGTTTGCCACTCTGAGTTTTTTCAGAGAACCATTGTCGTTCGTTTCCGTCTTGGATGAACTTACGAAAGCCTTCCCTGCGTTGGTCCGAAGAGCGTAAAAGATGAATAATTCTGCGAGCACGCCTGAGGGGATCGCGCTTGATACCCGCAACCCATTCCTTAAGGTTAGAATGGTCATCGTAGCAATCACCCAGCTTCAACTCGTCAATATGGTGATCACCAATATCAATGTCACCACCATCCAATTCATCCTCGGAGTCATCGCAATCTATGTGGTTTGAATCGACGGCAACTTTGAGCTCGGAGAGATACCCCTTTGAAACAGACGTCATCGATGAAATGACGTGAGACGAACAGATGTTAATGATGTGTGCGTAACACCGGACGCGATGTTTAAGGTGATCGAAGTCAGCTGTGGCGAACGCCTCACGTTCGGCGAGCAGAGACTCTAGCTCTTCCATGGCTACAGCGTTGTTCTCGGCGTTGTCGAGCGTAAAGTGGCCGATCTACAAAGAGTAAGGCAAACGTGCGAATAGATATCATATGAAATACATACCTTGAGTGTAACATTAGCTCGATCAAGTAGGTGTAAGATATTCTTCGCTATATTGACGCCTGTGTGTTTCTTCTTGAGGCGATGAAAGCCGATAAGTGCAGCATTAAGTGCGAGGCGTCCACTTGACTCGTCACTTGAGATCCAGTGTGCGGTCAACGCTAAGTAGGCCTCTAGGTTCGCGTTTGACCAGACGTCTGAAGTGAAACTGATCCGCCCGCAGGATTTCTATGACCGAAGACAGTTGACAAAGCGGAAAGACAAAATGACTATACCCACAGAAAGGTCCGATTTCAACCGTTCAAATGAATTCCGCCATTCACTGATGACTGCTTCCCTCATCTTATCGCGGCGAGGGATGTCGGCGTCAACGAGAGTCTTGCAAAGAACCATACACATCTGTCGAAACTCGGGGCATTCTACAACACGAATCGACTGAAGACTAGTGAGAGTGTGAAAGCACGCGAGATCGTCGGGACTCACCTGATCATCTGCAACTACGAAGCGAACGAGATGCTCCAGGAACGCCTCTGGTGAAAATGATGGGAGCTCGGGGTCGCGTTTGTTGCGAGCATCGTGGGTAGATGGATCGCCCAATTCGCTCGATAGCTTATATGACCACTTGTGCTGTAAAACAGCGCCATCGTACTCCTCAGCGTGTATTTGGCGGAGATGCCGTCGAAGATTCATGTTTCTGGTATTTGGCCCGTAGATATAATTAGCTACACCATCGGGGAGCGTAGACTTATCGGTGCCATATATCTCGCTGCTTGTTGTAAGAAAACAGAATAGATATTCGAAAGTCCGTACGTACGAGCATAGCTTGCAGATTTTAGGTGGAGGCGTTTCTCCGTTCGAAGAACGCTTGCCTCTAGTACGACCCATGCCAGTGAAGAAGTGCACAAGATCGAGGGCTACATTTGATTTAACTGGTCTATTGAGGGCGTCAGCTTGTTGGGGACTCGTTCTCTGAGGCTCTAGCTTAGGCGAGGGATTTGGAGGACCAGATATGTCAGATATCTCGTCGTCATCGTCTATCCCCTGCAAGTCGAATTCTTCGGCACTGATGACTGCGTCGAGTTGGGTGGTAGTTGCCTAGATTAACTGGTGAGTCTCTCAAGACTAAAGGTACATAGAGGGCCCAGAAAAATCACCTTTGATCGGGTCTGAGACGAGCCAACGGGACGTGCGCTCGGGCGACGAGAACCACCCTTGGCATTGACTCGTCCCACAGCCACAGGTGCAGCTACTGATGACGGTTCAAGGGGCTGTTTTGTCTTGCATGGAGCCATGGCACGAAGAGAAACCAAAGGATCAGTGAGAACGGGGGATTCAAGAGAAATGGGGAATCGAGAGAACAGGGGATTTGTGACGCCAGTGCATTGCTTGTGGGCCGAGACTTGTGCTACCCACAGGCACTCCACGGAAAATGACCAAAATAACCAAATAGATTACGTCCATGACATTGACGTTGAATTGCGGGTCCGTCGGCAAGCATTGGGCGAGCGACTCAAAATCAAAATGTGTGCACTGTGCAAGCGCCGAACCGCTGGGCCTGGGAACGATACTTTGATGGCGTTCTGACGGTCGCTAAACCCAAAGTGAGTGCAAGTGAACAGGATAACTAAGACGAGATGAGGACCTTGGGAAGTAAGATGGGCAGTGAATGGGTGAGCCGCTAGCAGCGAAGGGAGTGCATGTGCACATGCCACGATGTCAGTCTTGTCAACCGTTATCGGTTAGATCGTGTACGTTCAATTGAGTCGCGTACGTTCATGTGAATCAGATTCATGACTCAGAATACTCGGATCGGATCACATCACACTGGACAGACAGGCAACGCACGCCGCACATACAGTACAAACGTGAGAGATGCAACAGTACCACTGCTATACCACTGCACCACTGCTAACCCTGCCGCTTGCTCGCCGACACCATATAAAAAGCCTTCTCTTCGGCCACAGACCTCGACCGCTTGGAACCGGAATGGGTGATGCAAACCATATTTACATGGCAGAATATGCTGAGAGCTGGCCTTGTCACTGGAGGGCCACTCATTGTCAAGGACCGTCTTGAATTAACTGAGCGTCGGGACTCACCTGATCATCTGCAACTACGAGATGCTCGAGCAGCGTGGGTGGATGCATTGCCAACTTCGCTCGATAGCTTATATGTCCATTTATACTCCAAGACCGCTTTGTCGTACTCCTCAGCGTGTGCTTGGTAGAGATGCCTTCGGAGATTCGTGTTTGCGGTGGTTGGCCCGTAGATATATCTGGCTACACCGGGGAGCATAGACTTATCGAATCCATATTTCTCGCTGTTTGTCATAAGAAAGCAGAATGGATATCAGAAAGTCTGTACATACGAGCATAGCTTGCAGACTTTAGGTGGAGGCGGACCTTGCTTCAAAATTATTGGGCCGCCTTGAGTGGGTTGTTCAATACCAGTGAAGAAGTACAGGAGATCGAGGGTTGCAATCACGTCAACGGGCCCATTGAGGGGGTCAGCTTGTTGGGAACCCGTGTTCTGAGGCTCTAGCTCAGACAAGGGATTTGGAGGACCAGATGTGTCGGATATCTCGTCGTCACCGTCTTTCCCCTGCAAGTCGAATTCTTTGGCATTGGCGACTGCGTCGAGTTGGGTGGTAGTTGCCTTGGATTAACCAGTAAGTCTCAAGACTCAAGGTACGTAGAGAGCCCAGGAAAGTCACCTTTGGTTGAGTCAGAGACGAGCCAACGGGACATGCACTCGAACAACGAGAAGCATCCTTGGCATTGGCTCGTCCCACAGCCACAGGTGCAGCTACTGATGACGGTTCAAGGGGCTGTTCTGTCTTGCACGGAGCCATGGCACGAAGAGAAAACGAAGGATCAGTGAGAATGGGGGATTCAAGAGAAATGGGGAATCGAGAGAACGGGGGATTTATGGCCTAAAATCCCGAAGGCCAGTGTATTGCTTGTGGGCTGAGACTTGCGCTACCCACAGGCACTCCACGGGAAATGACCAAAATGACCAAATAGATTACGTCCATGACATTGACGTTGGATTGCGGGTCTGTCACCAAGCATTGGGCGAACGACTCAAAGTGAAAATGTGGTGTTGTAGACTTGTAATCTTGGCGCTAAATACAGCATTCTTTTTTGGATACTGAGTGAAAGTGAACGGAATAACAAAGACAAGATGAGGACCTTGGGAAGTAAGAAGGGTGAATGGGCGTGCACATGCCACGATGTCAGTCGAGTCACCGTACGTTCAAATTGAGTCGCGTACGTTCAATTGAATCACGCGATTCATGACTCAGAAATACCCAGATCGGATTGGATCGGATCACATCATACTGAACGGCACATTAGGCAGTAACTTACGTACAGAACAAACACGAGAGAAACATAGTAACCACTGCTAACCCTGCCGCCGCTTGCTCCCAGACACCTTATTAAAGGGACCCCCCTCATCCGCTACAGGCCTCGACCGCTTGGATTGTGATTGGGAATAGAAGTGGATCGAAGCATTCGATCGTGCAATACTCTGAGGACTGGCCTTGTCATTGGAGGGCCACTCGGCGTTAAGGGCCTGCTCGAATTGCTTGAGCAGGGTGTCATAATCCTTCAAAAACGTCAACCCTATTTCATAATTCTTGTCTTCTTCCTCTGGATTCTTGCGTAGACTACGACCAGAGAGTATGTAGGGGTTGAGCTTTGTAGGCGGCGCTTGGTCTGATGGCCGTGGACGATATTGGCCGGCGACAGAATCATACAATTCCATCGCAAGCTCGTGAAGGATAGGATTGTCGCGAATTCGAAATCCTTTCTCCCTCAGCGGATTACCTGCTTTCAGCCACGTCGACTTCTCTGTGCTTCCGATGTTAGAATATACCTTTGGGTTCATCACCCCGTTGATGAAAATTGAGCGTGCGCTCTCATCCCAGGTAGTTGGCACCCGTGTCACAACAATCCACATAAGAACCCAGAAAAATGATTCAAGGTCATGACTGAATGTGTGGCGGATCTTGGGGCGTTCGATAAGCTCAGCAGCCATAAACTGCCAGGTTCCCTGGCGGAAAGATATGTCAGGAGTCGGGAATACTGGGTCATGTAATAACTTACAGTGCGTGTTTGCTGGCGTGCGGTACTGCCACTGTGTTCGTCATCTTGGTCGATCACCTTGGAGAGATCCCAATCGATGAGTAATCCGCCCTGAATCTTCGATTCATGCGGGTCATTATGGTCCAATTCATCGTCGCAGGCGATCAAGATATTTCCTGGACTAATGTCTCGATGAAGGATCCCAATGTCATGAGCAGCTTTGTGAGCTACAATGTGAATCAGGTTACATAGACAAACTGCTAAGAAAATAGTCATCTCACCTTTCAGGGCAGCATACATTGCATTTACAAACTCCCGAGTACATTTGAATTCCTCCAACTTCCTCCCTATGGTACCTAGGACAATACGGTAGTGCCGATGAGGAGTTAGTTTATAATTCATGTCGTTGCCGACTTTGTGAGTTTGAGTTTGGTGATAGATGTCGGCGCCAACATCACCAGCCGATAAGCAGGAAGGAATGTTGTCAACTTTTCCCCGATGGAGCAGATCATAGAGCTCCCCTTCTGGTTTGATGTCCTTCAAAAGGACACGCCAAGAGTCCTTGACGAGGACACGACGCCTTTCTTTGACATCCAAGGCGAATAACGACCGAGTCCACCGACCTACGGGGATATCCGGTCGAGGTTCTGGGCTGGAGATGATATATCGGCGCTCTGACGGTCGATCTGAATCATCTGGTATGGTTAGGACTAGAAACGACTCCACGTCTTTCAGTTCAGGGACGATGGCTCTGGCAAGTGCAATTTCTTCCGGGGTGGATGATGAGTGAACCGTAGAATCATGGCCGCGAACTTCGGAATCTGCGATACCATAGTGGACGAGAAAGTCGAAAAGGTGTGGTTGCGAATTGTAATATATCGGTTCGGTGACGACTGCACCACTACGGTCCCATCGAATGAGTCTTGCATAGTCTTTCATAATGAGAACCGAGAATGTATGTGTGCGGTACTGAGCGCTCATTATCGCCGTGGCATACGCCGTGATCTGGCCTAGATTTGATCGTGAACCAGATGTCAGGTGTAGGAAGGAGTTTAAGTCGTCGCCGCTGTTGGAAGTGTGGTCCCTGGGGTTAGACGGAACTTTGAGGACAAATGGGTCCGCCTCCGATTTCATCTCGATGACAAAATCCACGCGAGAGAGGTCGAGATCATCTTTTGTCCTTTTCCCATGCATATATACCGAGCAGTCGGGCTTCAGTTTGAGATGGAATTTGCCACGCGGTGCTTTGTCTGAGGAACGGGATGTGTTGACTATGATTAAACTTGGGACATGCGGAGAAATGGCTTCAATCTAAAAGGGTAGGATTAGTCACAGAACAAGTGCGGTGGGCGACGTGGGTCAGAACTCACAAATTTATCATACGATGCACTCTCCGTTTGTGAGAGCGATTTAATGAAATCGTCGAACAATCCCGTGGGGAATTGGGGAACAGAGGAGGGATCCGAGGGAGGGGGTAGGAAACGATTCAAAAAGGCTTCCACGCTTATCGGTCCAACGAAAAAAGGGCTCATTTCAGTTGCAAGACGGGAAAAAATTGAAGTTCTATCTTCATATCTGTCGATATACCTGTCAGTGGTGGTGCTCCGTGTGTGAACAGGAGTCCCAGGCGGTAGAGAAGCGTTTGAGGGGGGGGGGGTGCTCATAATGGCAACGGGTGACGTGGAGCCGGCTTGCGCCGGCTTTCAATGGCTTGCGCCGATTTTCCCAAGTCGACTAAAAAGGTCAGCTCGGTGACATGCGGCGCGGCTCGGCTAGCATTTTAGCCGACTCAGGCGCCGGCTTTAGCCGAGCTTTAGCTGGAGCTGCCGAAACACTACCTCCTGGCAGAAGGCGTACTTGGGTAGAGTGACTCTGTCCTTGGCTGGACGCTGAGTCATAAGCTAAGTCCTTGCAGCGACTTAGTGTTCTTTTAGAGTAGCGAGTTCCCGCCTTATCAGTACGTCGATAAGACCCCGCTTTGAGTAGGAGGAGAAGAGACTTTTGTTATTTAGACAAGAGACTCAACTTGCCGCTACAGGGCCAAGCTGGTCGTCCTTAAGTACACCAGGAAAGCTACAAACTCGTACAAAGGATCGCTAAGCAAAACCGAGGACACAGCAATCTAAAACAACACGATGCTGGCCACCTGTCCATCCACATCAAAACGAGGCACTACACGCATCAATGACAAGTGATCCGATCAGTCCATACAGCACTAGCCCGGTTCAGGAACTTACCCCGGTCCACGAGGCGTACAAGCTAGCCTCGTCCCAGGAGCCGGTTACAAATATCATCGCTGCAGACTGCAGCCCTTCAAGTGATTTATAAGTGTTTATACGTGTTTGCGTAGGCTCGACCGGGATCCCTCGGGCCGGGATGAAGCCTTGATTCTTATTATTGGTTTTCGAATGATGACTTGCTGTACCAATTTTGGAAAAAAGTGCGGTCTGTGACTACCAGTCCCAACTTCGACCGATCATGAAAGTTTTCCGTAGGCCGTAGGTGTAGCGCCGTTGTACCGACCACTCGGCCCGATTGTGAAAGCATGTGATGACTCCGAGCCACATAACTTTCACTGATCCCTAATGCAGCTGTGCGCGTCGATGAAACCATATTTCGGTGCGATATTTCGATTTGCTCAGTAAGCAGCGTGTGCCCCGTCCATTCTTCCGCCTTCAATCCCACTAATCGCCGTGCCCATCTTCAAATTCAAATTCGGCGTTTGCAGCTTACAAAATATGGTCCGTGGAGGTCCGCGAGAGGCAACCAATTCGACTCACTCGGATTTTTGTCCCCGACATGGCACCACACTCACTGCCAGTGAGCACACACATGTTTGACACGAATTTTACCCAAATTCGAAACTGTCGCGTGGTGCCACTGAGGTTAAAGGTGTTCTACTAGAAGTTTCATCCCTGTCATCGGGGACCGTCTTACAATAAAATGAGATCATGAAGAGTGAAGACTCATCGATCTATGTGGTACACTGGCACTGGCACGCAAGCTGGATAACCTGCTTTATCCTTGGTATGGTACAGTATTCCTTGAGATAAAATATGGCAGTCAGAGGTCCGGACCACCGTCCAGTTCTTCCAACTTGGCCTTGGCTTCCATTTGGGGTAATGTCTAGTGCGATAATTATCTTCACACATAATTTCGAATAGGCGCTTTGTATTACTTCACTCCATCAACTCAGAAAGAAAACCTGCCGAGAGGAAGCCGGTGGCAGGAGGTCTACCTGGGTCCTACTTCTTGAGTTCGCGTTGTGCCAGGACAACACAGTGTGATATGGCACCTGACTCAAACTTGAGCCTGATTGATAGGTTGCGTAAATCTCATGGCGCAGCTCAGTCGCCAGGATCTTACAAGATTCCGAGTCTATGCGACATTGAAGCTTTCTGGTGGAGAATCTCTGCATCGCTCCACTAGAGGTTCTCTTTTTTCACCCACTTCTCCTTTTTGCAGAGGCAGTTGGCAGCATTAACTCGGAGTCCAAATCAAGGTCCAGATGGCAGTCACGGTGCCATCTCAGTGGAAAGTAATACAACTGTACAGTAGTAGGATATCCTCTCGGGAAAAACGGGCAAAAACATGTTGACCCTTTACCATCAGGCGTAAACCTTATGCGCCGTTATAATAACGACTTTGAAATTGTAGTCATCATTCCTTTATTCCCGCCGTACCGCGCCTTCGAGCAAGTTCTTTTCCAAGTTGGTATCAATTTGGTTCCTCTCGAGGTAAGGTTACAGAATGACACTTCTGGGCGAGATTCAAGCATTGTAATTCAACAAGACATGGGAACAACATATATACTGCAATATGGGGACAAGCTCGGCGACAAGCAAACACAGCAGAATATCAGCAGTACTAGTACAGACAAAACACGAAACAAGATGGCAGACATTAGGCAGGGAACAGACGACTCGGAAATGCTCGGAAGATACCCTACTCAGTTATTGCTCAATCTCTCAAGCACCTACATCTACTTGTTGGATCTTATATCTCAACGCCCTCATTAAGGTGATACCAGGAGAGAGCGAAAACGGCACCCCGGCAAAAGACCGCTTCAGAAATCAGGCGTCTCAAATATGACCGCCACTTTAATTCGACCAGCGGTGCCAGCTTCCATAGTGACCATACTAACTTGTGCATCGGGATGGTGCAGATAATGACTGGCGAGTCGTCGGAGATTTTCTGCTCCTGCTTGGGGGAGCGGGTCGGGGGTAGGGATCCGATGAACAAACGGATTAGGAAAGGCGGCCTGAACAAGGCCTGGTGCATCGTGCGGAGGAACGTAGCCAAAGGGGTTACGTTCTTGATTCACCTACAGTGAAACGTGTTGAGCATGTATCTAAGAAAAATGAATCGATACCCACTGGATCATTGGGCTGAACAGCCTGAACTTGTACTGGGATACCTTGCGCATGTCCCACATCAGGAAATACGTATGCAGGATTCTATTGTCCGAGTATCATTGATCAAAGAGAGGGCCGTCAGCAGAAAGATGCAGTGGAAGTTACTGACAGCTAGTGGTTGGGGGTGGTAGTCTACAATGCCTTGATAGTCCGCATCGATGTGGTGCACTGGCAGATCTTGCATTCTACCCGGCTCAGCTACACCTCTGTCTGGTGGGGGTATATCTTCCCATTGGTTATTGGCGGGAGCGGGTGGGACCTGAAGAGGGATACACATCGATAAATGAGCATTAAGCAGATTACACGATGAGTGAAGGCTGACCCAAGCATTTTCCAGTGCAAGGTTAGGCGGTTGGCGCGGAATGTATCGAGAAAATGCATCTGCAGAAAGGTGGTTGGCTTGATGGGAGTCGGCAGCGGCGGCCATCTGATATTTGAGCTCAATAGGGGTGATGAGAATTTTACTGATACCGGAAACTGAATGGGTATCTGATGGTGAGGGCCCAGATACCACAAGGTATTTATACATTGTTACGGTTAGCGCGGACTTCCTAAGAGGTGTTCACCTTTTCAAATGAGTCTCCGCCGTTATCCGAAGTGCTTACCTAACCGTCAGGACCGTCACCGCCTGCGTCCCTGATCTGAACTCTGTTAAGATCAAGAAGAGCGATACGCGAGATACTCATGTTCTGATATAGAGTCAAGCCTGCCCGGGATGGAAACAAGGTCCCCTGAATCGAGTTTGGAGAATCTGTATGCTTCCTGAGGCAGTGTTGTGCCGGTCACCAACTAGTTACATAAGTCACAAACAGTCGCCAACCAAGGCGGTCATTGACCTTTCCATGACTTGACTTTTCCGTAAATAGAAATGTCACCTGTGGCTGAAGCTCATGCATCGCGAAAAATGAAAACTGAACGCTACTCTTGCTAGTTGGACATCAAAACTGCCTCAGACATGCCATCAACTGCAACATCTGTATCTAGTTCACCTGATGTATCCATATCCAGCAGCTCATAGAACTCCAACTCATCCTGAAGGCCACGCGAACCTGTCGACTTGGCTGTTTTCGACCAGTATCCCACTGTGAAATCGAACAGTTCTGCGAGCTTGATTCGTGAGGCTGTGGGGCTTGGACGCGATTCCTTATCGTTTTCGGCATTAATCAAATTGAGCAAGCTTTGCACAATATTGTCGAGAGAACTTTCAGCAGGGCCAGCCGATGATGCCAAAGCGTCACCTGCTTGCAGTGTCGCTGAGTCAGGTCCCGAGCCTAAGCCCAACTGCTGTTGCGAACACGATGGGGTGGGTAGGACAGGGCCTGCATGAGGAACTACTGCAGGTGCTTGGGTTTCGGTCTTGGGATGTGGGCGAGGAGCACCTGCGATGTGACGCTTCAACCGTGCCTTTGCCAGGTCGTTTTGCTTGTACTCATCACGTATGTGGAGCTTGAGTTCAGCCAACATAACCATGGCTTCATTTCGAAGGCGGCTGCGTAGTTTCGTGAGTATTTGACCAAAGAGACTAAAAAGTCGCTCGACAGATGCAGAGTTGGCACAAATGGTGAAAATTCGGCATGCAAGCGTCTGCAGGGGTGTTCGTGTCACCGCCGGTGTGGACGAGACGATTAGAGCTCAGTTGTGTCCGTAGTAGTTGGCTCCTCCTTGGGCTTCGGCGTATCGAAGCACGTGCAGCGTCCTCCCTTGTGGACTAAGTCGGGGAATACCTCCTGGCAGAAGGCGTACTTGGGTAGAGTAACTCTGTCCTTGGTGGGACGCTGAGTCATAAGCTAAGCCTTACAGCGACTTAGTGGCTTTGTGAGCAACGGGTTCCCGCCTTATCGGTTCGTCGATAAGACCCCGCTTTGAATAGGAAGAGAAGAGACTTTTGTTATTTAGACAAGAGACTCAACTTGCCGCTACCTGGCCAAGTTGGTCGTCCTTAAGTACACCAAGAAGGCTACAAACGCGTACAAAGTATTACACAGCAGAAACCGAGGACACAGCAATCTAAAACAACACGATGCTGGCCACCTGTCCATCCACATCAAAACGAGGCACTACACGCATCAATGACAAGTGATCCGATCAATCCATACAGCACTAGCCCGGTTCAGGAACTTACCCCGGTCCACGAGGCGTACAAGCTAGCCTCGTCCCAGGAGCCGGTTACATCACATCCCTACCTAGACTAGATGTCCGCATCTAGTCCATACCCCCTCTGAACTGGGCTGTCCTCCTCCCTCTGAACGCTCGGCCGCGCTGCTCGGGGCGTCCCACCATTCGAAGGTTGCCGGCCCTGTTGTCCAACCGGGCCAGTTCGAGGTGCGCCCTTGACGCCTCCTGGGCCTCCCGCATGCCTCGTTGCTTGGCCTGGAGGTGGTCGATGCGGAGCTTGATGTCGAGGAGCGAGATCTCGAGCTCCCTGAAACGTGCGACCTCGGCTTGGAGGGGCCAGTCCCCGTTGTTCCGAACTTCCTGGACGAGCATGCTGTAGACGTTAGAACTGCCCTTAAGGAGGGCGAGCAGCCAGGGTTGTAAGGGAAGGATGACGTTGTCTTCTTCGTTGTCGCCATTGCATTCGGCGTATACCTCAGCGATGTAGGGGGTTGACATCAGGAAAAACCTCCCGAGCATATTTGGAGATATATCCTCAAATATGGGAAAATATGTCAAATATGCTGGTTTGTCAAATTTGTCAAATTCGGAAGGTCCAATTTTAAGTTTCCTCAAATATGGCTAAAGTTTCTCAATTTTCGTCAAATATTCCAAAAATTTCCAAACATTTGATGCCATTTCCCATTTTTTCATTCAGTTCAATGCTTCACAATTAGTTATCAATCAACCACAATTATCATTTACTAGCGGTGACCTGTGCTTCGCACGGGCACAGCTAGTTAGTAGTTTGTGTTATAGTCACAGTGAGACAAAACCGGCGTGAGAGAGGATGCGTGCGTTGTACAGGGAGTGATTAAGTTTGTGTAGACATTAATGATACATTGTATAGAATTAGAGAGGCGTACTTGGCAAGACGAAATCTCGCGAGCCGCTCCCTATCCACTTTTTCATCCAGCTGAAGTGAAACTGTGAAGCATGCGTGCACCAAAAGCATAAGCCTCAGATTCAGGGGGATATCGCGTACATGGCCGATATCCGATGTTTGGAGACGATGGTAGGTGAGGGGTCAGTAGTGAAGGCCAGCCAGCCAGACAACGAAATACGTGCGTTGAGAGATGGCTTAGTTAGCGTAACGCACAGTGCTGCAGATCACAGAGCGATTCTTTCAGCTTGTGCAGTCGGCGTTTAATCGAGCCTTGAGCGAAACCGCGTTTGAGTCTGGGTGAGAACAAAAGTGAAGGTGAAGGAAGGATCAGTTTTTAGGAATGCGAAAGTACCTGTTGAAGAAATGGCTCGGCCTGGCGAGCAACCTGCAAGACAGTTCGCTGCAACAGATTTAGCTATGCCTCGGTGTTTTCGGGAGTCCTTCGGAGTAGTGTGGGCGCCTCGTATAAAAACCGTTATCTGCGAGGACGCGCATTCCCTATACGTGTTATATTTAGGATCGAAGCTGTATGCGCTGGGAAGAAAGGAGAATACAGAAACCTGTATAGGAAAGGGGTATACGTTGAGGCGAGATATGTGAGCACCGGATATTGAATGATTGGTATGCACGACTCAATGAGTCAATGTCCAAGTAGGGTCCGAGTCCAAAACCCATCGAAATCCCCCCGCAAATACCATCTTGGCAGAGTGAACCAGTTCCACGTCGCGGCAAGGGAAGGGATGAGTCTCTACCGGTTAGGCTGTAGAGAATGTCAAAATTGAAATGCTGTGTGACGATGATTGATGAAGCGCACGTGTTAGGTTTGTAAATAGAACATAGATTAGAAAAGGTAGTGTGATAGAGACGTACGAACAGCCTGAGTAGGTGAGGAAAGTGCTACTGTGAAAAGAAAACAACTGGTCAGTAGAGGAAAAGTCGCTGTTCCAGGATGAGACACAGTTGGCTACTTCAATCAAGCGTCAACATGTTAACTGTCAATCTGCATTCGTCCAACTCCTTCGGAGGCCTTATGCAGCAGCGCCCGCTCGTGCCTCCTCCGTGCTTGCCGTTCAGCACGCCGGACCGGGCACAGCGACTGCTGTGGTGGGAGCGAGGCGCTTCACCCGGCAATGCGTCGTAGAGGTTTCGGCACCTGCGCCATCTCAGTATCAAACTCGGTCTCTTCTACATCCGCCGGTGTCTGGTGAGTGACCGCGTTTGCGTTTGCGTCTGATATTTGTTAAGTCAGAAATGTGGTCCAACTGTCCGATAAACCTTTTTCACTGTTTCAAGACGGGGGTAGGTTGGATGGAGCACGCACAGTGTGCCGATGTTGTTGGCAGTGTCGTCATTGTCAACTATCATTCCACCGTCCGCGATCGCCGCCGCTCCCTCCGCATCGTTCTCAACGTCCATACCGATCGCGTCAGCGCCTGATTCCGAATCGGGCTTGGCGTCCATCGCTTCCGCATCGGCTTCACCGAGCAGGCCTTCCAGTACGAATGGCGCGCCAGGTGCATTCACAATCTGTGCTTGGCCCGTCATCTCCGCGCCTGGTGCGACTTGCCCACCACTACCGGGTCTTGTCGAGGGTATATGCGCGGCGTGCAGCGAGGGCAGCTCGGAGAAGAATGGAACTTTTTTTTGTGGTTCCAGTCGATGAGGACATGACGCACCGCAGAGAGGATGTTGGGGGTGCCAACCTACGGGAAAGAAATGATTTTTTTAGTTTCTGGAGGAGAGGGAGAGAAGTGAAGAGAGGGACTTTGAGGATGCGTCCTGTACTCAGCGGCGCAAGGATAGTCAAAAATTCGAGCGTCGAGGAGAACGTGGGTAGGTCATAGATCTTCATCAATCTTTCCGTTTGCGTCCCGTGCAAGGATTTCCTCAACTCGTGACAATCCTGAGATGAGATCGCGAAGAGGAGAGGGAGAGGATGCACACCCACCTACGGAGATTGGGTCGTCGACATCGTTGGGTTTGACTACGTTGCAGAGGAGCACTGACGACACCTTCTGGTCTTGGATGCTGTCGTCGTCTTCAAATATGACACCTGGCGAGTCGACGATCCTCAGGCCGCGCTGGAGTTGAACTGAGTGCGACTCCTTCGTGTGTGCCGTTGTATCTATATATATTCAGCCTAGGGAAACACGACGACGCACCTTGGCCCGTTTGAGCGTGTTGATCAGACTGCTTTTGCTGATGATGAGGAAGGTAACGACGCCGACGGTGGCGATCGGTTTGTACGCCTTGAGGAGGCGGAGTAATGCCGGGGTCGTGCCAGATGCCAGGTTCGTACGCTGATGCGGATGCGCAGAGTTCGACGTGTGGAGCTTGACACAGCAGGTCCTGAATGAGCTGCAGCACTGTTTTGAGACGTTCATCCAACGGTCAACGCTTTCGATGGATTGGACATGATACGTCGTGCGTCTGATGGGATAATAGATTCATGGGTCAGTACTGCTACTGATTAGTGTCAGTGGTGTTGAAGGAGAACAACGCGAGACAAAGTCTGCGTACTAAATGGCACAGTGTTCGAGCCTGTCATTCTCGGGACAGCGGGAAAGGATGTGAGGTGTGAAGGTGAGGGAAGGAACAGAGGAGTGGTCCACCGTTCGCAGCCACCGCTGTTCGAGTGTTGGGGAGAGCGGGTGCTGATTGATAAGGAAGCGGGAGCAGTGGAGCAAGGGTGCGATCCGGTGGATGAATTCAAATTGACGGGCGACGGTGAAAAGGGGGCAGCGGGGAACGATCAAACGTGATAGGGGCTGGTACAGTACACCGAATGCAGGGCCATGGATGGTAACAGTGGCGAGGGTGAACATGAGAAAAGAAGGGGATATGATCGCAGCCGTGCAGGATCCGATGGTGATGGTGTGGCAGGGGGGTGGTGATGGTGACAGGGAGCGAGCAGGACTGAGTAGAGCGTTGCATCGACCGTGGATGTGGTGATGGTAATGATGAGCTCACGCACTTGCTCTGCTCTGTCCTCCTCTCTACGGTTTCTGTGAGCGACATTTTCTTTTCGAACGTGAATGTAGTGACAGCAAAGGGGGTCAAGAGTGCGATGGGACCATGAAGATAATGGAAGGAAAGAAAAGAGGGGTTGAAACGAATGATGAGAACGTCGCGCTTCATAGCAGACATTGGATAGGGGTCTCGGAAGCTAGTGGAGCGGGACAAAAAGGAATAGTGACCACTTGGAGAGTCGATCGATGTACTGAAAAGTAAAAGACATAAAAGGAAGTTGACGAAAAAGGAGAAAAACGTGAGTTGTGTTACATAAAAGGCAAAACTCGAATTTCCATTTAGTGGCTTTATATTATAGTAGATTTAGCAGTCGCGGTGACCGCAATGCGTTGCCACCTACAGTTTCGCATACAATAAGGCACTTATCACACGCCCGGACGTGCCCACCGCCTTCTACTACCCCAACCCCCACGGCTAGACCACTTCATCGCTTATGCTCTTTACCGCACGAGGCTGCACTCATCATTAACATTCGCCGCGCTGTATGCTTGCTTCCAAGATTATTTGTGACGACACTTACTTTAACAAGTCCGCTTCAGGAGATCAACCAGATGGAGCGGGAGATGTGCTCCTACCTGGAGTGGCAGCTTAACGTCGATCCTATGACGTTACGCGATTTTCAAGCTCGGGTCCAGCAAGACTTCGCTGATCCAGGCCCCTATCCACCGATGGTACTCCCTCAGCCAGCACCTGCTTCATTCTCGCACCAAAGTATGGGAAATAATATAAACTCAAGTACGGGTTCCTCCTCTATTGCTTCCCGCGTACCCTTGTCCAAAGACACTCCCGTTACTCCCAGTCCCTCAATCTGAACATACCCCTCATCACCCCTCATCCCCGATACCCCGGAGGCCTCCACTCAGCTTCGACCTCTCCCACGTCATAGGTTTCACTGCCCGATGCTCACGGGTTGTGTCGGCAGATTCGAGCCCGGTCGAGGGTCCTGTCATCCCACACAGCCACGGATCAAACTCTACCCTAGTAAAGCCTGCTAAGGCTGTTGCGTCAGCCACCCTTACTTCGTTGGCTGTAGCTCCCAAAAAGCCAAAGTCGGCGTGTGGTCAATTTGTGTATGCGACACGGGCTGATCTGGTAATCGCCCTGAGTCCCCTCCATACTATACATAGACTGACCCCTCTTTGCTTGCCCAGACCGTCTATTTCGGTCGCTGTTTACCGTGGATCATCATTGATGCAATCCCATGCTTTCGCAAGTTGCAACCCAACAAGGTCCCTATGCCAGAGGAGCAGTGGGAGTGTACGAAAGGTGTCCTCTTTTCCCACTTCACCGTTGAGGGGCCAGCCGTAAGCACGCCATTTAATCCATCCGTTTTGGTTGTCTGCTCGTTGACTGGGTCCCCCACAGATCTTCCTCTTCCACCCCATCGCTGAGTCTTTTGGCATGAGCACTTGGCAGGTGCCTTTCTCGTCGTGGCAAACTATGCTTATGCAACTCACATTCTCCTTTTTCTTCGAGGACATGTTCCACTATTTCTGTTCATTTTTCGCCGTTCACTTTCCCCCGGGGTGCTCTCTGACGCACGCAACCCTCCCAATATTTTCCACCGCTCATCAACTCCTCCACACACCCTTGCTTTACAAACATATTCACAAGCTCCACCACAAGTATTCTACACCCTTCGGTCTCGCCGCTGAGTACGCACATCCTCTCGAAGTCATGATCCTTGGAACGGGCACAATTCTCGGACCACTCTCTACTGTTGGGTCAAGCAAGACTTGCACATAGTCACCATGTGCATCTGGATCACCCTCCATCTTTTCCAGGCCATTGATGCCCATTCCAGATACGGTAAGTCTATGTCGTCGTCGTGCTCGTGCTTGATGACGAAAATGGAGTCACTGACACTGACACTTACACTTCTCTTCCCACGTGAAGACTTCCCCTAGTCGCTCCAGCACATCGTTTCATTTTAGTCGGGTGCGGAGTACCATGACTTCCACCACATGGCGTTTGTGAAAAACTTTTCTACCTCGTTCTGCTGGTGGGACCGCCTCCTCGGAACCGACAAGAAGTATCTGGCGTACGGCGAGCGGGTGTGCGCTGCTACGAAGGGTCTCGATGCTGCTCAGCGTAAGGCTGTTGAGGAAAAGATGGTAGTGGCGGAAGAAGAGGCAATACCAATGTAATCACATACATTTCTAGCAATTGGTAGAATTATGTTTTGAAACCATGCAATTAGTATCATGAGGTATGCTTGGAATGGGCTGTGTCAGAGTGCCCACCAGCCACTTTGAGTGCATGCGTATGGGGGTATTATACCTTGAAACCCTTTCTGACCTTGTCTGTCTAGACAGGTACCCTTACCCCTCATGGCATTTTCAGTATTTGTCAAATTTGGAAAATATTTTCTGGCCTTTGCAAATTCAGAAAATACTTTCCAGCCTTTGCAAATCTGGGGAAATATTTTCAGGCCTTTTCAAAATATTTTTAGGACCTTTGCAAATATATGGCAAATTTGGTAGGGAGGGTTTTCCAGATGTTTCGTCGGGGGAGTGCCTCTTGGGGAGCCCCGCGACCCTACCGTCGGGGAGCTGTTTGACCCACCATGCGGGTTGATAGTACCTGTCTTGGATGGGGATGATGAAGTTAGGGGCCCTCTCCTTGATGTTGAGTACGTACCCTTCCGGTGCGTCCTCCCTTGGCTGTACGCGGGCCAGCGCCTCCTCGAAGCGGAGCTTCTGTAGGGCCATTTGTTCACACCAATTGTCGGACTCGATGCGGTGGTCAGCTTCCCTCTTACGGATGGTGGCCAAGAGCCCCTGGGCGATGTGCATGAGGGAGCTGGGGTCGTTCGGCTCGAGTTGGAGGCCGACGGCGGCAGTGGATGGTGAGAGGGGTGGCGCCATTGGGGGCGGTGTTCCCTTGGGCGAGCAGACGGAAGCGTTGTTGGAGGCGTCGGACATGACTCACCCGTGGAACACGCAGTACTGATCGCGGCAGAAGCTGGAGTGTAGGAGGATGTGACTTTGGGGGAGCTTGTTGAGATACAAGTAGGCCCAGTGGCAGTAGGATTGTCCGGGGACGAACTCGGAGTAGGCGGGCTTCTTGTCCCTAGTGACGGTGCAGTGGAGTCGCTCGACGAGAGGCCTCTTCGGTAGACGGGGAACGATGTGGAATTGTAGGTGCAGGAGTATGACTTGTTGCATCAGGAAAAGTGTCAGTACTTTTTCTTTGTCTTTTAGTACTTTTTCATGTCTTTTTTGTCTTTTGACTTTAAAAAAAGACAAGAAAGACAAAAAAGTCATGAAAAAAGTACTGAAAGACAAGAAAAAGTACTGACACTTTTCCTGATGTGGAGTGGTCGGGAGTCTTTTGTGTCGGCGCGGAAGTGCTCGAGAAGGGGCTGGTTAATTGATTGGGAAGCCAGGGTGAGGAAGGTAGTGATTCCAGCATTCCTCGTCGCCCTTTTATCTTCTTGGCCGGGCGTCTTTGGTGGTACTCCTTAATCAGGTCGTCCGCGTGGACCTGGTCAGCAGGTTCCCATGTGTTGTCGTGATCGGGGTATCCCTTCCATTTGATCAGATATTGGAGCCGTTTGGCGCGCCCATGTTGTCGGTGACTTTCGATGCGTTCTACCTCGAATTCCTCTTCTCCGTCGATAAGGTCTGGTGACGGCCGGGAGAAGTTAGGCCCGTGGGCGGTCGTTTCGTGATAGGGCGATAGCAAGGATGCATGGAACACGTCGTGAATGTTCCATGAGATGGGGAGTTTCAGCTTGTACGCCACCGGGGAGACTTCTTTGATGACCCTGAAGGGACCATACCGTTTTGGGGCGAGTTTGGTCTTCTGATGCCGGACTTTCAGGTGGGTTGCCTCGAGCCAGACCTCGTCTCCGATTTCGTATTGTGATGGGATCACTGATTTCCCTTCTGCGGCTTTGTTGATGGCATCGATGGCCTGGGTCCTTCTTTCATTCATGACGGATATTCGATTTTCAGCGGCCTCGTTCTTTGATGGGGGCGTTTCTGCTGGGAGCAGCTCGGGTTCGTACCCCAGAAGGATTTGATTGGGCGATAGGCCAGTTGTTTCGTTTCTCCGGTTGTTGTGTACTGCCGACGCTATTGTCAGCCAGTGGGTCCAGTCCTCGGGGGCTGACGACGTCACAAGTTGGAGGTATTGTTCTACCCACTGGTTTTTCCTTTCGGAAATCCCATCTGTTTGTGGGTGGAAGGCCGTTGATAGGTTCTGTTGGGTGGTTAGCTTTTTTGCCAGTTCTCGGCCAAAGTGGGAGGTGAAGCGTGGGTCCCTATCGCTGATGACTTTGGTGGGGAGTCCGAACCACCTGTAGACGTTATCTAGGTATAGTTGGGCTATTCCTAGCCCCGTTATCGTCGTGGAACATGGGAGGAAGATGGCCGCTCGCAAGCAACCGTGGTCAACGATGGTGAGGATGGCGTCTTTTCCCTTATGCATCGGGAGTCCGGTGATGAGGTCCATTGCTACCTGTTGGAAGGGGAGGGTTCGTTCGCCAGTCGTTATGCGGAACAGGGGAATCTTCTTTTTGTGAGTTATGATTTTATTTTGTTGACAGGTTGCGCATCCTTTGACGTAGTCGGCGATCCATTGGTTCATTCCTGGCCATCGTGGTCCCTGTTTTGCTCGTCTTATCGTTTCGTCTCTTCCTGGGTGTCCTGCGGTGGCGTGGTCGTGAGCGAGGATCATGGCCATTCTTTTTCTTTCTTCGGGGAATGGCGTTGTTTCCAGTTCCGAGCGATTTATAAATTTCGACGGTGGGAGTACAGTGACTCCTTGATTGTCGTCCTTTCCCTGGTCTATGCCTGGTGGTCGTGACAGCGCGTCGGCTGGGACGTTATCCTTGCCTGGTACGTGTTGTATTTCGTAGTCGTACTCTTGGAGGTCTGCGTGCCATCGTGCTGTTCGTCTGTTCAGGTTTCGAGGGGACTTCCAGTATTGGAGGTTGGCATGGTCGGTCAAGATGGTGAACGGTTCTTTTGTCCAGCCCAGGTACGGTCGCCAGTGTGCGAGGGATTTCATCACGGCTAGCAGCTCCCTCTCGTAGATGTCGTAGTTTCGTTCTGCTGGGATGAATGTTGCAGAGTAGTAGGCGACCGGGTGCGTGACCGGTTTTGAGCGTTTGGCTAAAGTTGGTGAAGTTTCTCCCCTTTGCGAGAGTACGGCGCCCACGCCGTATGCGGAGGCGTCTGTTTGAAGGTAGAATCGTTTGTTGAAGTCGGGTTGTGTGAGTACCGGGCTGCAGCACATTTTGGATTTAAGTTCCTCGAACGCTCGGTGCTGGCTTTCCCCCCAGTGCCAATCGGTGGTTTTCTTTGTGAGGTCTAGTAGTGGGCGGGCAATTTTCGAATAGTTCGGGACGAAATACCGGTAGTAACCGGTGAAACCCAGGAATTGTTGTACTTCGGTCGGGGTGCGGGGAACCGGCCAGTCTGCGACCCCCTTGAGTTTTGTGGGGTCCATGCGTATTTTGTTTCTTCCGACGATCACTCCGAGGTAGTCGATTTCGTCTTTCGCGAAGTCGCATTTTTCTGGTTTTAGGTATAGGTCGTTTTCTTCGAGCTTGTCGAGGACGAGGTGTGTGTAGTCTATGTGTCTCTGTCGGTGTCGTTCTTCGGTCTCTCCTTCCTTCGGTTTGGTGTGGATGGCAATATCGTCCATGTAGACCGATAGCCATCCTTGCGCGACTTCCCTTCGGAAGATCGTGTTCATCATCATCTGGAAGGTAGCTGGTGAGTTGGTGAGCCCGAAGAACATGATGGTTGGCTCGAACAGCCCTTCGCTAGTGAGGAAGGCCGCTTTCCATTCGTCTCCCTCTTTGATGCGGATGTTATTGTACCCCCATCTTACGTCGAACTTGGTGAATAGGGTGCACCCGCTAAGACGGTCGATGGTCTGGGGGATTAGGGGGGAGACGTTTCTGTTTTTCACAGTCCATTTGTTGACTGGGCGGTAGTCCTGTACTGGGCATAGTTTCTTGTCCTTCTTTTTGACGAAGAAGAAGTTGGCGGCGTAAGGGCTCCATGATTCTCGTATGGTTCCTCGTTTTAGGTGTTCGGCCACAAATTTGTGCATTTCTTCTCGTTCGGCTTGATTGAGGGGAAGGAGCCTTGCGGGGGCGTTGGGTAGTAGTTCGATGGCGTGGTCCCATACCGTGTGTTTGGGCAGTCGTTGCGACTGTTCTTCGCTGAACACCTTTTTGTGTCGTTCATATTCGGCTGGGATGGCGTGTGGTAGGTCTTTGTTTGGTTGGGCCGGGTTTACTGTGACGCGGCCTATATAGTATCGATCTTGGTCGGGTTTTCGGGGGATGTTTCGGTTTCTTGGCACGAAGACTGCCTTTTTGGCGTTATGGGCTCGTAGGATGATTGGTAGTTGGGTGTGGTCGATCCAGCCCTTTTTCCAATCTATCTTTGGTTGGGCCGCTGCGAACCATGAGTATCCTAGGATTGCCTTGTGGTCGCCTAGGTCGGAGAGGAAGAACCTCAGCTGGGTTCGCGTTGGTCCGGTTTGTACTTGCAGGTCGGTGTAGAATTTGACTTTGCCGTTTCTGTTTTCCATTCCGTCGACGTTGAATAGCTTTCGTGATCTCGCCAATTGTTTGATCGGCAGTTTTAGCCATCTGGCGTAGGTGAGGTTCATGAAGTTTTCTGTTGCCCCGGAGTCGACCAGGGCGATCGTTTCGGCTCTTTTCGCGATCGAATGGATGTAGCATCGGACTGTCATTGATTTTCGTGCTGATATATATACATCGCTATCGCTATCGCTCCCTTGCTTAATCAGTGCCGATCTGATTAAGCTGTTGGAAAATCCTGTGGACTCTCCTCTCCTACTTCTTTCACCAGCTGTTGTTTTTTGTCGAAGGTCATCGCGTTGATCTCCGCCTTGAGGAAGGCGACTCTGTCCACCTCGGGGTTGCTCCCTTCGTAGATGGTTTCTTCGCTCGGGTCGAAGTCGATGAGATTTGCCCTCGTTTTTCCTTTGCTTGGGCAGGCTCGGGCGAAGTGTCCTATTTCTCCACAGTTAAAGCAAGCGTTGCTAGTGTTCCTGGGAGGGAAATTGGCGACGTTGGCCCTGTAGCGCCAATTATTTCGTCCTCGCGTTTGCGATTGCCCTCCTCTTTGGTAGGTGTTGGGTGCTCTTGACCTGCTGAGGTCCATTGGTACGGCTTGGTTGTTCATCCATCTCGGGGCATTTGACGAGTGGTATGGTTGCCGGAATGGTTGTGGGTTTGCTGGTTTCTGGAAGAAGGGGCGTCGTTGTCCCCTGGTTTGGAAGGGGAAGTTTGCCCGGTTGTCCACCTTGCTTGGGTCGTGTCGTATCGCGAGTAGATCGCGGATGGTTCTTTGGGCGATGGTGCTTTCTATGGCTCTCTGTTTTATGGCTTCGTATCCCCTTACCGGTGGGCTGGCCATGACATCTGTCATTGTCTTGGGGGTGAGGCCAAGCAGGAAGAGTCGGGTTGTGGCGTTGTCTCCCGCGGTGTAGCCGGCCCTGCGAGCTAGTTCTTCGAACTTTGATATGTATAGGTCTATTTCTCCCGGTTTCATGGCCAGATTTTGCAGGGCGGTGCGGGCTTGGTCTTCCTTGGCGGAGTCCAGGTACTGGGCTGCGAATTTGGTTAGGAATTGTTCCCACAACAGGGGAACGTTGTCGGCGATGGGGTCTAGTCCATCGAGCATGGCTCCTATGTCTCTGGTCCATCCCGTGACGTCTTCTCCTTTCATGTGGGTGAGGGTGAAGGCGATTTTCTTCATGGGGGAGTTGAAGCCGCTTACGTCTGCGTTGAGGCGCAGGTATCCTTTTACTTCTTCGATGAAGTCGTCGGCTTTGGTCCTGTCGCCATCAAACGTCTCCGGGAGTTTGCCCATTGCTTCGCACGTCTTGCGCCACAGCTACCGGTTGGAGTGGGTTTGGTCCCGCTCCTCCGCCGCCTCCTCCACCGCCTCCTCCGCTGCCTCCTCCACCGCCTCCTCCGCCGCCTCCTCCGGGTGGAGGGGCGCGTTGGAGGGCCTTTTGGAAGGCTTTGGTGACATTGGCTTGGGCGGCGGTTGTTGCAGTGGTGGTGGCTTGGGTGGTGGTTTGGGTGGCCATTGCGGTTGTCGTTTGGGGTTTTATTAGGGTGGTTTGCACGGCTTGGGGTTTTTGCTTCGCTGCTACTACTTGCGCGAAAGATACGCTTTGTTGGATCGGACTTCGACGGATTTGTTCGTCTATCTGGTTGTCTTCGTCGTCTGAGGAGTCTCTGCTCGGTTTCTCTCTGGTCGGAGCTTTCTCTTTGGCTGGTTCTTCTACCACTATGCTCGGGGTGGTTGCGTCGCTGGTTTCGATGCTAATGTCGAAGTTGTGTATGCTGGGTTCGGGTTTTCCGAGTACGAAGTCCTTTCTGGTTGCTCCTGGTAGGATGTGATGCCACACTCCGTTGTGCAGAGTCACTGGTCCAGCGTCTTTGATCTCTAGGTCGCTGCTTCTGCAGAATAGTTGGATAGCCTTCCCTTTCTTGTTAGCTGACTCGTATGCTTCGAGTCTTCTGATCCTTGAGTTGGGTCTTGTGACGAGTAGTTGATCTTTTGTTAGGTGTTCTGGGTGGTCGATGTCTACGCTGTCTTTGCTGCTGCTAGCCGTAGTTTTAACAAAGTTGAGTCTAATGTCACCGCCGGTGTGGACGAGACGATTAGAGCTCAGTTGTGTCCGTAGTAGTTGGCTCCTCCTTGGGCTTTGGCGTATCGAAGCACGTGCAGCGTCCTCCCTTGTGGACTAAGTCGGGGAATACCTCCTGGCAGAAGGTGTACTTGGGTAGAGTAACTCTGTCCTTGGTGGGACGCTGAGTCATAAGCTAAGCCTTACAGCGACTTAGTGGCTTTGTGAGCAACGGGTTCCCGCCTTATGGGTTCGTCGATAAGACCCCGCTTTGAATAGGAAGAGAAGAGACTTTTGTTATTTGGACAAGAGTGTAACCGGCTCCTGGGACGAGGCTAGCTTGTACGCCTCGTGGACCGGGGTAAGTTCCTGAACCGGGCTAGTACGGTATGGATTGATCAGATCACTTGTCATTGATGCGTGTAGTGCCTCGTTGTGATGTGCATGGACAGGTGGCCAGCATCATGTTGTTTCAGATTGCTGTGTCCTCGGGTTTGCTTAGTGATACTTTGTACGAGTTTGTAGCCTTTTCCTGTGTACTTAAGGACGACCAACTTGGCCAGGTAGCGGCAAGTTGAGTCTCTTGTCTAAATAACAAAAGTCTCTTCTCTTCCTATTCAAAGCGGGGTCTTATCGACGAACTGATAAGGCGGGAACCCGTTGCTCTCAAAGCCACTAAGTCGCAGAAAGGCTTAGCTTATGACTCAGCGTCCCACCAAGGACAGAGTTACTCTACCCAAGTACGCCTTCTGCCAGGAGGTATTCCCCGACCTAGTCCACAAGGGAGGACGCTGCACGTGCTTCGATACCCCGAAGCCCAAGGAAGAGCCAACTACCACGGACACAACTGAGCTCTAATTGTCTCGTCCACACCGGCGGTGACATTAGACTCAACTTTGTTAAAAACTATGGCTAGCAGCAGCAGAGACAGCGTGGACATCGACCACCCAGAACACCTCACAAAAGAACAACTACTCGTCACAAGACCTAACTCGAGAATCAGAAGACTCGAAGCGTACGAGTCAGCCAACAAGAAAGGGAAAGCCATCCAACTATTCTGTAGAACCAGCGACCTAGAAATCAAAGATGCTGGACCAGTCACCCTACACAACGGAGTGTGGCACCGCGTCCTACCAGGAGCAACTAGGAAAGACTTCGTGCTCGGAAAGCCCGAACCCAGCATACATAACTTCGACATCAGCATCGAAACCAGTGACGCAACCACCCCAAGCATAGTGGTAGAAGAACCAACCAACGAACCGACCAAAGGGAAAGCACCGGTCAGAGAAAAACCAAGCAGAGAATCCTCAGACGACGAAGACAACCAAATAGACGAACAAATTCGTCAAAGCCCAATCCAAGGGAACATATCCTTCGCACAAGTAGTGGCGACAAAGCAGAAACCCCGAACCGTGCAAACCGCCCTAAAACAACCCCAACCAACAACAGTAATGGCCACCCAAACCACCACCCAGACTGCCACCACCGCAACAACCGCCGCCCAAGCCAATGTCACCAAAGCCTTCCAAAAAGCCCTCCAACACGCCCCTCCACCTGGAGGAGGCGGTGGAGGCGGTGGAGGGGGCGGTGGAGGAGGCGGTGGAGGAGGCAGTGGAGGAGGCAGTGGAGGAGCGGGACCGAACCCACTCCAACCAGTGGCTGTGGCACAAGATGTGCGAGCAATGGGCAAACTCCCAGAGACGTTCGACGGCGACAGAACCAAAGCCGACGATTTCATCGAAGAAGTAAAAGGGTACTTACGCCTCAACGCAGATGTGAGCGGCTTCAACTCACCCATGAAGAAAATCGCCTTCACCCTCACCCACATGAAAGGAGAAGACGTTACGGGATGGACCAGAGACATAGGAGCCATGCTTGACGCACTAGACCCCATTGCCGACAATATCCCCATGTTATGGGACCAGTTTCTAACCGAATTCGCGGCCCAGTACCTCGACTCGGCCAAGGAAGACCGAGCCCGTACCACCCTGCAAAACCTAGCCATGAAACCAGGAGAAATAGACCTGTACATATCAAAATTCGAGGAGCTGGCCCGCAGGGCTGGCTACACCGCAGGAGACAACGCGACGACCCGACTCTTCCTGCTTGGTCTCACCCCCAAAACGATGACAGACGTCATGGCCAGCCCACCAGTAAGGGGATACGAAGCCATAAAACAAAGAGCCATCGAAAGCACCATCGCTCAGAGGACCATCCGCGACCTACTCGCAATACGACACGACCCAGCCAAAGCAGACAACAGGATGAACTTCCCCTTCCAACAAAACAGGGGACAATGACGCCCCTTCTTTCAAAAACCAGCAAACCCACAGCCATACCGGCAACCGTACCATTCGTCAAACGCCCCGAGGTGGATGAACAACCAAGCCGTGCCAATGGACCTCAGTAGGTCGAGGGCACCTAACACCTACCAACAAAGGGGAGGACAAGCGCAAGCACGAGGACGAAACAACTGGCGCTCCAGGGCCAGCGTTGCCAACTTCCCTCCCCGGAACACCAACAACGCCTGCTTCAACTGCGGAGAAATAGGACATTTCGCCCGAGCCTGCCCGAGCAAGGGAAAAGCAAGGGCGAACCTCATCGACTTCGACCCAAACGAAGAAACCGTCTACGAAGGAAGCGCCCCCGAGGTAGACAGGGTCGCCTTCCTTAAAGCGGAGATTAACGCGATGACCTTCGACGAGAAACAGCAACTGGCAAAGGAAGTAGGAGAGGAGAGTCCACAGGATTTTCCCACAGCTTAATCAGGTCGGCACTGATTAAGCAGGGAGGCGATAGCGATAGCGATGTATATATATCAGCACGAAAATCAATGACAGTCCGATGCTACATCCATTTGATCGCAAAAAGAGCCGAAACGATCGCCCTGGTCGACTCCGGGGCAACAGAAAACTTCATGAACCTCACCTACGCTAGGTGGCTGAAACTACCAATCAAACAGCTAGCGAAACCACGGAAACTGTTCAACGTCGACGGAACAGAGAACCGAAACGGCGAGGTCAAGTTCTACACCGACCTACAGGTGCAAACCGGGTCAACGCGGACCCAATTACGATTCTTTCTCTCGGATTTAGGGGACCACAAGGCGATCTTAGGATACTCATGGTTCGCAGCGGCCCAGCCCAAAATAGACTGGAAGAAGGGCTGGATCGACCACACCCAACTACCGATCATCCTGCGAGCCCATAACGCCAAAAAGGCAATCTTCGCACCAAGAAACCGAAACGTTCCCCGAAAGACTAACCAAGACCGATACTACATAGGTCGCGTCACAGTACACCCGGCCCAACCGAACGAAAACCCACCACACGCCATTCCGGCCGAATACGAACGACATAAAAAGGTATTCAGCGAAGAACAGTCGCAACGGCTACCCAAGCACACCGTATGGGACCACGCCATCAAGCTACTACCTAACGCCCCTGCAACGCTCCCCGCAAGACTCCTTCCCCTCAACCAAGCCGAACGAGAAGAAATGCACAAGTTTGTGGCCGAACACCTAAAGAGAGGGACCATACGAGAATCGTGGAGTCCCTATGCCGCAAATTTCTTCTTCGTCAAGAAGAAGGACAAGAAACTACGCCCGGTACAGGACTACCGCCCAATCAACAAATGGACCGTGAAAAACAGAAACGTCTCCCCTCTAATTCCCCAAACCATCGACCGCCTCAGTGGATGCACCCTATTCACCAAGTTCGACGTGAGGTGGGGGTACAATAACATCCGCATCAAGGAAGGGGACGAATGGAAAGCAGCCTTCCTCACGAGCGAAGGGCTGTTCGAGCCGACTGTTATGTTCTTCGGTCTCACCAACTCACCAGCCACCCTCCAGATGATGATGAATACCATCTTCCGAAGAGAAGTCGCACAAGGATGGTTATCAGTGTACATGGACGACATCGCCATCCACACCAAACCGAGGAAAGGCGAAACCGAAGAACAACACCGACAAAGGCACACGGACTACACGCACCTCGTCCTCGACAAACTCGAGGAAAACGACCTATATTTGAAGCCAGAAAAATGCGACTTTGCAAAGGACGAGATCGACTACCTAGGAGTAATCGTCGGAAAGAACAAAATACGCATGGACCCCACGAAACTCAAAGGGGTTGCGGATTGGACGGTTCCCCGCACCCCAACCGAAGTACGACAATTCCTGGGCTTCACCGGCTACTACCGATACTTCGTCCCGAATTACTCAAAAATCGCCCGGCCGCTACTAGACCTCACAAAGAAAACCACCGATTGGCACTGGGGAGAAAGCCAACACCGAGCTTTCGAGGAACTTAAGTCAAAAATGTGCTGCAGCCCGGTGCTCACACAGCCCGACTTTAACAAACGATTCTACCTTCAAACAGATGCCTCTGCATACGGCGTGGGCGCCGTACTCTCGCAACGGGGAGAAACCTCACCAACTTTGGACAAACGCTCGAAACCAGTCACACACCCAGTCGCCTACTACTCCGCAACGTTCATCCCAGCGGAACGAAACTACGACATTTATGAGAGGGAGCTGCTAGCCGTGATGAAATCCCTCGCACATTGGCGACCATACCTAGGCTGGACGAAGGAACCGTTCACCATCCTGACCGACCACGCCAACCTCCAATATTGGAAGTCACCCCGAAACCTGAACAGACGAACGGCACGCTGGCACGCGGACCTCCAAGAGTACGACTATGAAATACAACACGTACCAGGGAAGGACAACGTCCCAGCCGATGCGCTATCACGACCACCAGGCATAGACCAGGGAAAGGACGATAACCAAGGAATCACCGTACTCCCACCATCAAAATTCATTAACCGGTCAAGCCTGGAAACCGCAACGTTCCCCGAGGAGAGAAAGAGAATGGCCATGATCCTCGCTCACGACCATGCCACTGCAGGACACCCGGGGAGGGACGAAACGATAAGACGAGCAAGGCAAGGACCACGATGGCCAGGGATGAACCAATGGATCGCTGACTACGTCAAAGGATGCACAACCTGTCAACAAAATAAAATTATAACTCACAAAAAAAAGATTCCTCTGTTCCGCATAACAACTGACGAACGGACCCTCCCCTTCCAACAGGTAGCGATGGACCTCATCACCGGACTCCCGATGCACAAGGGGAAAGACGCCATCCTCACCATCGTCGACCATGGATGCTCACGAGCGGCCATCTTCCTCCCATGCTCCACAACGATAACGGGGCTGGGAATAGCCCAACTATACCTGGATAACGTCTACAGGTGGTTCGGACTCCCCACCAAAATCATCAGCGACAGGGACCCACGCTTCACCTCCCACTTTGGCCGAGAACTGGCAAAAAAGCTAACCACCCAACAGAACCTATCAACGGCCTTCCACCCACAGACAGATGGGATTTCCGAAAGGAAAAACCAATGGGTAGAACAATACCTCCGACTCGTGACTTCATCGGCCCCCGAGGACTGGACCCATTGGCTGACGATAGCATCGGCCGTACACAACAACCGGAGAAACGAAACAACTGGCCTATCGCCCAATCAGATCCTTCTGGGGTACGAGCCCGAACTGCTCCCAGCAGAAACGCCCCCATCAAAGAACGAGGCCGCTGAAAATCGAATATCCGTCATGAACGAAAGGAGGGCCCAGGCCATCGATGCCATCAACGAAGTCGCAAAAGGGAAATCAGCGATCCCATCACAATACAAAGTCGGAGATGAGGTCTGGCTCGAGGCAACCCACCTGAAAGTCCGGCATCAGAAGACCAAACTAGCCCCAAAACGATATGGCCCCTTCAGGGTCATCAAAGAAGTCTCTCCGGTGGCATACAAGCTGAAACTCCCCATTTCATGGAACATTCACGACGTGTTCCATGCATCCTTGTTATCGCCCTATCGCGAAACGACCGCCCACGGGCCTAACTTCTCCCGGCCGTCACCAGACCTTATCAATGGAGAAGAGGAATCCGAGGTAGAACGCATCAAGAGTCATCGACAATATGGACGCGCTAAACGACTCCAATATTTGATCAAATGGAAGGGATACCCCGATCACGACAACACATGGGAACCTGCTGACCAGATACACGTGGACGACCTGATTAGGGACTACCACCGAAGACGCCCGACTCAAAGGATAAAAGGGCGACGAGGGATGCTGGAAACGCCATCTCCCTCACCCTGGCTCCCCGACCAGTCAACCAGCCCCTCCTCGAGCACTTCCGCGCCGACACAGAGGACTCTCGACCACTCCAACAAGTCATACTCCTACACCTACAGTTCCACATCGTCCCCCGTCTACCCAAGAGACCTCTCCTCGAACGACTCCACTGCACCGTCACAAGAGACAAAAAGCCCGCCTATTCCGAGTTCGTTCCCGGACAATCCTACCGTCACTGGGCCTACCTATACCTCAACAAGCTCCCCCAAAGCTACGTACTCCTACACTCTAGCTTCTGCCCCGATCAGTACTGCGTATTCCACGGGTGAGTCATGTCCGACAACTCCAACAACGCCTCCGTCTGCTCGCCCAAGGGAACGCCACCCCCGATGGTGCCGCCCCTCTCACCATCCACCGCCGCCGTCGGCCTCCAACTCGAGCCGAACGACCCCAACTCCCTCATGCACATCGCCCAGGGGCTCTTGGCCACCATCCGTAAGAGGGAAGCTGACCACCACGTCGAGTCCGACAACTGGTGCGAGCAGATGGCCGTACAGAAGCTTCGCTTTGAGGAGGCGTTGGCCCGCGTACAGCCAAGGGAGGACGCGCCAGAGGGGTACGTACTCAACATCAAAGAAAGGGCCCCTAACTTCGTCATCCCCATCCAAGATGGGTACTACCAACCCGCATGGTGGGTCAAACAGCTCCCCGACGGTAGGGTCGCGGGGCTCCCCAAGAGTCATTCTCCCCACGACACCCCCTACATCGCTGAGGTATACGCCGAGTGCGACGGCGACAACGAGGAGGACAACGTTATCCTTCCCTTACCCCCCTGGCTACTCGCCCTCCTTAAGGGCAGCTCTAGCGTTTACAGCATGCTCGTCCAAGAGGTTCGGAACAACGGGGACTGGCCCCTCCAAGCCGAGGTCGCGCGTTTCAGGGAGCTCGAAATCTCGCTCCTCGACATCAGGTTACGCATCGACCACCTCCAGGCCGAGCAGCGGGGCATGCGAGAGGCTCAGGAGGCGTCAAGGGCGCGTCTCGAGTTGGCCCGGTTGGACAACAGGGCAGGAAACCTCCGAATGGTGGGACGCCCCGAGCAACACACCCGAGGGTTCAGGGGGAGGAGGACGGCCCAATTCAGGGGAGGTATGGACTAGATGCGGACATCTAGTCTAGGTAGGGATGTGGTGTAACCAGCTCCTGGGACGAGGCTAGCTTGTACGCCTCGTGGACCGGGGTAAGTTCCTGAACCGGGCTAGTACGGTATGGATTGATCGGATCACTTGTCATTGATGCGTGTAGTGCCTCGTTGTGATGTGCATGGACAGGTGGCCAGCATCGTGTTGTTTCAGATTGCTGTGTCCTCGGGTTTGCTTAGTGATACTTTGTACGAGTTTGTAGCCTTTTCCTGTGTACTTAAGGACGACCAACTTGGCCAGGTAGCGGCAAGTTGAGTCTCTTGTCTAAATAACAAAAGTCTCTTCTCTTCCTATTCAAAGCGGGGTCTTATCGACGAACTGATAAGGCGGGAACCCGTTGCTCTCAAAGCCACTAAGTCGCAGAAAGGCTTAGCTTATGACTCAGCGTCCCACCAAGGACAGAGTTACTCTACCCAAGTAAGCCTTCTGCCAGGAGGTATTCCCCGACCTAGTCCACAAGGGAGGACGCTGCACGTGCTTCGATACCCCGAAGCCCAAGGAAGAGCCAACTACCACGGACACAACTGAGCTCTAATCGTCTCGTCCACACCGGCGGTGACAAAGAGACTCAACTTGCCGCTACCTGGCCAAGTTGGTCGTCCTTAAGTACACCAAGAAGGCTACAAACGCGTACAAAGTATTACACAGCAGAAACCGAGGACACAGCAATCTAAAACAACACGATGCTGGCCACCTGTCCATCCACATCAAAACGAGGCACTACACGCATCAATGATAAGTGATCCGATCAATCCATACAGCACTAGCCCGGTTCAGGAACTTACCCCGGTCCACGAGGCGTACAAGCTAGCCTCGTCCCAGGAGCCGGTTACAGTTCGTGGCTGGCCTGCAATCTTCAGACCATCGTAACACTCAATAGGATCAAGAGTTTGACCCTTTTAGAAACCGATATGTTTGTTAGATGTACGAAACTAGGTTTTTTTTACCACTTACCGGTTCTGTCGCTCGCTGCCGTGCTGGGATCCAGATTTTTAAATCTTCATACTGGCCCGACTCCTCGAAGTAGTCTTTCAGTTCCTCGTAAAACTTGTCTGGTATTGACTCGTTATAAAAACGGGTCCAGAGCGAGAGAAGAGAGAGTATATGGCAGCAGCTGTGAACTTGGTCGATTTCACAAACGGAGCAGCCTTATGTACTGGGTTTAGAAGCACAGCCGCAATAAAGACGTCCTGGTCAGCATTTGCCCATCGCATTTCGAGGCTATTCAATATTGCATTGCAGGCAGTTGCATCATTTGGCTCTCGCAACTTCAGGTCGGTATATTTCATGACTAAAAGTCCGAACATAAGTAGGACTTGGTCAAGGCGGCAATGGGCGGACTGTGCAATATTGTTCGCAACGGCTAAAGGTTCAAGGTGATTTTTAACCCTGGAAGTAACTGATATTAGTCAAAGAGAAATCAGGTAGAGACGCAAATACAGTATATGTTCTATACAAACCTTGCAATTGAACGCCAAAAATCCGGGTTCTGAATGAGCTTCAACATTTTTCGTGCCTGCTCCTTGGCCTCTTGTCTACCCTTAATAATTAGTTTTTGGTCATCCGCGCGATTCTCTTCTTGTGTAGCAATGATTTCGAGGGACTGTCGTAGGTCAAGGAGACGGCGATATGCAAGGAAGTGTGCAGTCCATCGAGTCAAGATAATTCGGAGGACGGAGACGGCAGCCTTATTTAGTGATGCTTGGGTTTCTCGAATCGACGCAAGTACGAATGTCCTTCCACGCAGCCACGAAATAAGCTCGGAGGCTTCACGAGATATGCTTACAAAAAGCTTTTCGCAGGCAAGGTAGTTCCCAACAACAAGGTTGATCTGCGTAGCCAATTAAGAAGTACTTAAAATAACGACTGAAATGAAAGCAATACCTGATGTCCATAACAATCTGGCCCCACTAATGTTGGGTCCTGCTCAACAGCAACTCGGCGTGTCTTCTTTGACTCCCCAGAGCAATCGGTCGTCAAAGCGATCACTTTTACCTTCCAGTCCTTCTCAACCATCGCCTTAACATCCCACACAAGCGCGAGAAGATTTTCCGTACTCTTACTTTCATCAGATGCGTCGTGAACACGAATTGTGTAAAGCTAAACAAAGTCTCAGTGATGCAATAAATATCTGAGTATTGCCACTTACCTCTCGCTTGCTAGTTGTCATCATAAAGGCAATATAGTGATGGTTGTTTATCCCTGTCCACCCATCACACTGAAGAGTAACCTCACACCCCTCCGTTTTCCTCATGGAAGCGTGACGAATCCTCTGAACTTCAGCCGGAATAATCCGGTTAGTGAGTACTTTGCGTGTCGGAGAGATAGCTGATGGCATAAACTCGTCTAAGAGTGCTAGCCACTCTGGGTTCTCAACCCATGCAAGCGGGAAATTGGCTGATGCTGTAAGCCTTGCTACCCGAGTCTCAAATCGTTGCTGGTGTGACAGGGACCAAAGAGTTTCGGGTGCGACACTGCCCTGACGTGATATGACACGAGATGAGGTGCGTGAAATGCGTCTTCGTGAGACAATACTGCCAATGGGTAATCCAGATTCAGATAGAGCTGGACTGGGCATGGGACTCGGAGTCGGAGATGGAAGTTCTGGGGGGGTGTTAAGGAACACTGGTGAAATTGCTGGAGAATATGAAGTTGAAGGTGCAAAAAGGGTGCCGGTTTGTAATAATAGGGGAGCTATCGGATCAGGTACAATTGTTGATGGGCCAGACATATTGTGGTGACCCATTTGAGGGTGCGGAAAAGTCGCTGGTGGTCGCCGATATGGGGAATGGGTTTTTTGGGCAGAATAAGCCTCAGCTGCCTGTCTAATATCGTCTGGCTGCAGACTGCAGCCCTTCAAGTGATTTAAAAGGGTTTGCGTAGCGGAGGCTTGCCAACCTCGACCAGGATCCCTTGGGCCCATTCCCCATACTGTAGGTCAAGAAAATAATGTGTAAATGAAATACACTGGATATAGAGACACAGTATACGCACAAGTATTCTCAATAGTCTGTCGATCGCGAACTGAGGTCCACATACCAGCTGCAACTTCAGCTTCATCTTGGCCTATCTCGGATGAAATACGGGCATTGAAGCATTTTCTACACCAAACTTTGTGCTTGTCGCCTGCAAATCCATCTGGAGACTTTAATGCGATACCAGGATGATCCACGAAGAGTGCCCTCCACCATCCTCGAGCACGGGATATAGGAGGCATTGCCAGGGGGTTGAACGGGGTTCAATTGAGCTATTATACATACAGAGCCTCTGTATTTACGTCCTACGCCTCATTTTAACGTCATGTTGGCGCTACTCGCAGGTGCACAGCCCATATTGTGCCTCGAGTACATAATGTACCCTCGGATAATTGAAGCAAGTAGCGGGTGACCAGGGTGAGCAAGTTGTGTTTCATGTGGAATGAAGCCAGATTCTTGCTGATTTTGAGCGATCACGAGCGATGACTTGCTGTACCAATTTTGGAAAAAGTCCGGTTATTTTTGCGGTCAGTGACTAGTCTGTGACTAGTCACGTTGTACAGCCATTGACTCTCCGCAAAAGTCAGGGCCGGCACAACACTGGATCGGAAGGGGCGGCCCGGGTGGGACAGTCATCTCCATACGAGTTTGTGTCCCACGGTTGGCTATTTGGCATTTCTCGCTGCTGTGACTCTCCAAGTACATCATCTTCCAGCATCAACGTCGACCTATGGTCATCGAGATTTCGGCATTGCATCCGAGTCTGTGGGTATGCCCTATACATTCGGTCTGACCAGCCCTCGGATATCCCAGGAATAGTTACGGTCAGCCCTTCGTTCTCCTGGGAGTCCCCTAGCTGGACCAGGCACAGCCAAACTAACATCTGAGCATCTCCCATCCGGTTCATACTATGGACGAACGAAATCATCTTCTCTCCATGGTGCCCCGCGCATCTTTACCCAAGACTCTGAAACGTGGAACAATGTCAGTTTGCTGTTTGCATAAAACGTGTCATGGTGGTCGGGATTTCTTGTTACTGTATGACAGTTTATCAGTTTCGCACAAGTTTGATTTCTTCTATCAATACATCCTGATATTCTGTTCTTTTTGATGAACTAGCTTTATCTCTGTATCATCGGCCACATCATCCAGCAGGCTTGAATACGACAAATGATAAAGCCTAGGGACTTTTGTGGTATTTTACACCGTGACGGGTATCCCGTCCCTCTGTCTGTGGCATTGTGACGAAGTACGCAAATGAAAACCACTATCTCTACCACATCATCAGTCATGTCCACACACAAGGCACCAACAATCACCTCGTCTCTTACAGATGTCACCCTGTGCTTGCGGCCGGTCACGAGCTATCGAGGCAAGTAAAGCCTCGATGCATATTCTTCAATGCGACTTGGAACGTCGGTCCCTAGATATCACCCGCGCACCGAGAGACAATTGTACGGAGCAAGCATGCTATCTTGTGGAGGTTACTGTATGTGTGGATTATGACTCAGAGCAGGTCGTACCTGCGCAACTGCTGCTTGACAACTGCCACAGATCACTTGGACCGATTATCGCTTTTTGTTCCGAGTCCACAGAGAACGGACGGCCCCAGTGTCCTTTCCAGCTGCACCAGGAGCTGGGGCATTTCTCTTCGCCGATCATGTGCTGAAGTGAATACACAACAATGGCCCCTTTGAAAGGACCAGAATACACTGAGCTGTATTCCACCTACTGCCAGTGTATCTTCAAGTTGCCGCTAATTGCGGCGCTAAACCATGTGGGGATTCCTCACAAGATTCCTTGGGCAGACAACTGGCAGACACGGCGTACCGACTCCTTGGCTCTTCAAAGGCCCGGGGCCCCCCTCAAACTCAGCCTTGAGCTCAGTTCAAGTTCAAGCGAGTACGAGGCGATTCGATCAACAAGACTAGAATAGACAATGTGTGTCTCTTTCAGTTACACATGGCTTGCCCAGACCAGGCACATTATTATCTGAGCGCAGGGCTGGAACCGATATGGTATCCTAGCATTGTGAAAGCAAAGTGTGGTCGCTGATTGACAATTGATTGTTGAAAGTTGGGCGCTAAACTCGTAAGCGATGCCAACTTAGTAGTATTTGCTGCTACATGGATCCTCCGAGTCCATAAAAACGCGTCGCCAGGATAAATTCCCTCCCTCGATCCAATCACCCCTTTACCCCAGCATACAACAACTGTCAGAATTACTCCATGGATTATACCTGTTTCAACACTGAAATTGCCACTGGACCATGCCCCGAACTGAGTCTTCCACTCTCGAAAGACGAGCTTGACGACTTATGGTTTTACTGCGTTCTCGAGTTCAGTCACCTTCTGGATGTTCCTGTGCGTGCAATCTCCTCAGGCTCTGGGCCATCAGACTACTCACCGATTTTGGTGCCACAGGGGACCCAGCAAGACGTAATATTTGCACTTGAACACCTCCCCAGTAACTGTACCAATCACTCAAGTTTCAATGACCCAAATGACACCGCACTCATTCCTGCACCCGCCATATCGATGGAAGAGTTGACTGACCTAACAGCCCGGTCGCCTTACACGTACCCGGTGAGTAAACAAAAGCTTGATCGTCGACATTGGCTTACCTTGCTACCCATAGGATGCGCTTGGTGGTTGGCCCGGGCCCCTACCAGCCCAATGTAAGTCCCGTTATTGTCTCTACCATGATTCTTCATGTGAACTCGACGCAAAGCTCTCACGGATACAAATTTTGTCGCACCTGACATGCCGATATGTGATTCTCCATGGACCGAGATGGCACCTTTCGCCACCCACTCGATGGCTGCCGCACTCAGCGTGAGTACAGGCGTCACAGATGTTCGAGCTCTACTCACCTTGATGCCTTAGTTGGATCCAGGGCCAAGTAGCTTTGCGAACCCAGCACCGTCTCCGGAAGAGCTGACTCGGCTTCTCGAGCCAAAACAATCCATCCATTCCACGCCCATGCTAGGCCCCGGCAGCAGCAGCGAGACAGGATGGGTCATGTCAGAATACGGGGCGAATCTCGCCGAATTAATTGCCCTTCTTGGACCCACCTCGTGAGTATCTTCTCTCTCCCCCCTGCGTAGAGGAGAATCTGCCTGCATCATTAATACTGCATGCAGGTATCTAGCGGCGTCGTCCATCTCAGCTACCGCAGAAAACGTCGAGGTTGGGCTAGCTACGACATCCATGTCCAACGTCGCCCATGGGAAACGCCGCCGTGATGCGGAGGAATCCTATGGGAATGAGGTCCTGGTGGTCGATGCAATGCCACCCCACAAACGAGTCAGGGGAGGGCCTTGTAATGGGTACCCAGAGGCAGCGTGGTCAGAGGCAAGGACCCACAGCACGCCTGACACCAGGGTCCCAACAAACAACAATTATACATCCAAGGAGGCAGGGCGCGGGGCGGAAGGGCTCGCGACACCCAATGTACAGGGAGTATACCATCGCTCCTTGCTGGGACCAAGTTCTCAGCAGGGTTTGGTGGTGTCCACTGCGCAGGGACGGCAGCCCCCTGGGGTCGAGGAGAGAGAGGAGGCGTTACACCATATGGCCAGCACACAGCAGCAAGAGGAGGGCCATCTCTTTGAGATCCCAAGCGACTTCGAGGGATTCGACATACTACTCGCGGCTACGGAAGCCGACTGGACACGCAGGGCAGTCGACGAGATCAAGTGTCGGCTGTGTCCTAACAGGAGGTTTCGCAAATGGGATAATTTCAAGCGCCACTGCAGGACGACAGAGGCTCATCCACTTGCAATCTCGTTTTGCGGGCACTGTGGTGACTTCTTTGCACGTAGCGACTCCCTCGGGCGGCACCTCAAACGACCCCCTACCGAGTGCCTCGATGTGACCCCGGAGAAGGCTGAAGAGAAGCGTCGAGAGACGGAGAGGGTGCATGGCAATTTCATGGGGAGACTGGGGCACAGCTTGACGACAGGTGAGGAGATTGGGACTCCCTTTGCGCAAATCATAAAGCAAATGTACCCCGAGTCGTCGAAGAAACGGACTGGCAGTGGCTGGGAGTAGCATCGGATACAAGCCTGAGAGCGCTGGTCAGCGACCTGTAGTATCATCTAGCTTACCATGTTTCTTTTCCCCCCATCTCCTTGACCTGTTCGTAGCGTTTTGGCTTCCTGTTCTCGTCGCACTGTATAATATATAGAAATTTCTCGATCAGCTTCAAGGAAGTCCGATTACCCACCGTGTATTTCCCCATCTTTCCAGGTGAGTCATATCTGGGCGAAAAAATGGGATAGGTTCTAAGGGACAATCAATCGATTGATTGATTATGACTGCAAGATGGGGATTACAATATTGTGCGCTTACAGTAAGTTCTCACCACGTTGACGCGGCGCCACGTAGGATGCGGAGACCTAGTGTCGTCCTCCGACAACCGGATCAGAACGTCGACCATGGGGCGCCTTCCACACGAGACGACACAAGACGACACGGAAATAACATTGCCAGCGAGCACCACCGCCACGTGCCAGTGCGACCTTGCTGAGCTACTGACACGTTCCCCGCAAGGCAGGCCATCCTCACAAGTTTTCTTGAGAACACTCCGACACTGTCTTTACATCTGAACCCATCCAATTACGATGCATTCTGTTGGCGGCGGAGGATGTGAGAAGGAAGAAAGGGGAGACATCAGCAGGAAGCGAGGTTGGGTCAACACCTGCGGACAATGCTACTTTCGTGTGTTCTCCATCTAAGTCCCCTTGTCCAGGACATTACTCGATGGGGCTAACAATCGTCTCATCAATCACTGCCTCTTGATGAGACTGGAACGTTGTCGACCTCCCGAACGCCACGCGGCGGAGTGTCCGATTTTCCTTCAAGTTCAGGCTGGTCGTCTTTGGACGCTATATATGTCTCTTCGTCTCGGGGAGGATATTACTTTTCTCGAGTTGAACTTAGCTGTGCGGGGCAAGTCGGATCCCATGCACACACTAACCGTACCTTGTAGCTTAGTAGCCTATACGATAAGGTGTTCTTACACGCCAAAATATCCCTAAAACACTAGTACTTACCTACACCTTCCCAGTGGCACGAGCCGCGCCGCGCCGATCCTCGCGGTCTTACCAAAGTATTATCTATTCGTCCTTGTGCTGCAAATGTAAGAAAAAGAGACCGCCATTCGTGTGCACACATTGCGTCAGTAGCCAACTGCGTTAATGTGTTACATTCATTTTGTCTCTCGCCTTTTCCCTTACAACCGCCTGGACACTGCCTGGACCCCCGACAGGGGTTCGGGCGGCTGGAGCACTTTTCTTAACACTATTCGCTCACTTACGTGCTGCGCGGAATCCAACGAGCTCATGGGCCCTTTCGTGCGCGCTCGTAAAAGCTGATAGAGGTTGTCGCCACATGCCAGTGTGCGAGCCTTACGAACTTACGCACGCAAGTTTCATCGACGTCCATTTGACAGGCCCCATCCTACGATAGGCTTAGGAAAGCGACTTTTCCTGGACCTTGCCTCTTGCCCTGCATTCCATACGAGCGTCAGAATGATCGACGATCCTTAGCTCAAGGGCAAACTGCGTTATGAGAAAGGTACGGAAACTTAGATCTCTCTTGAGCCTCCCGCGGCGCACAAAGAAGCATTGGACTTTGAGTGGGTAGTTTCCTACGCGCTGTACCGTGAATATGTAAATAGCAAGGATTTATTTCACGCGAGACTAGACAACGGTGTGGCCTTGAATCTAGGGCGAAAACGTATGCTTTGCCCGATTGTAGGTGCATGCTCACGGGACTCTGTCACTGCTACGTTCT